>JASANA010010729.1:0-43227 GCA_030248095.1 Ptycholaimellus sp. GST1_10 | reverse complement strand
AATTTTGGCCTATAAATAGGAGGGGAAATGAAGGCAAGAGACCAAGCTAATGCATTTCGCGTACACAAAGGGTGCTTTTAGGTGAAGGTTGGTGTTTTATTCAATTAAGAGTCAGCGTGCAGCTCGAGCTGCAGATGCAAGAATGAGCCAACTTAGAATTGCATGTGCAAATGTGAGCAAAAAGTGAATCTCAATTGGAAAAGTCCGAATCTTTTTGTCATCCAGTATGGGCAGCTTGGGTCTCCCGCGGCCCTGCCTGTGCTTAGTCTCCTGCAGCCAGGAAGTCCGCCCCAGGCGCAGCTGATGAATGGCTACGGCAGTTGGGAACCGCTGTGAAGCGGGCAGCACAAAAACCAGCCAAAATGGCCATTTTTAGAGATTTCTAAAGGTCTTTTCCCACTTTTCCAAATTTTAAATTTTTTTACGCAATTGGGATCCCGATTTATGGAAATTGACCAAGGCTCATAATAAGTAATCCAAATTAATAAAAAACAATTTTTTTGCAATTTCTAAAGGGTTTAAAATATCGAAAGAAATTTTTTTTATTAATTTGGACCCAATTATTTTGACCCTAGGTCAATGTTGGGGCATACATTCCAGAAATCAGGGTCCCAATTGCGTAAAAAAACTTAGATTATGAAAAAGTGGAAAAAACCTTTAAAAATCTCTAGAAATGGCCATTTTAACTAGTTTCTGGGCTGTACCCTTCACAGCGCTTCGATTTTGCCCATTTTTTGGCTCAAAATATTGATTTTATTTATTCTCAGGCCACTGTTCGGCAGCGCAAACAGGGGAATGGAAATTGAATTTTTCTTTTGAATTTTCATCAACCTTTCCTCTACAAGACACAAAATTTTGATGGCAGTGTGGGAAGCTTGGGTTTTCTCCCCGGCCTTGCCTGTGCTTAGTCTCCTGCAGCCAGGAAGTCCGCCCCAGGCGCAGCTGATGAATGGCTACGGCAGTTGGGAAGCGCTATGAAGCGCGCAGCACAAAAACTAGCCAAAATGGCCATTTTTAGAGATTTTTAAAGGTTTTTCCACTTTTTCAAAATTTAAATTTCTTTTAACCTTTAACCTTTAAAAATTTCTAAAAATGGCATTTTTAACCCATTTTAACTAGTTTTTGGGCTGCGCGCTTCACAGCGCTTCGATTTTGCCAATTTTTTGGCTCAAAATATTGATTTTATTTATTCTCAGCGACTATTCGGCGGCGCAAAGAGGGGAATGGAAATTGAATTTTTCTTGAATTTTTATCAACTTTTCCTGCTACAACACACAAAATTTTGGAATTTTTTTCTCAAAATTTTTAGTCAAAAGTGAAAAAACGGCTTTAGCGGGCAACCTTGCTTTGGTGTCCTCTAACTAGGAAAACAAGTATATGGCGCAAAGCGCAATAGGTGACCGCGGAGCTAAACCCGCCACAAAACATGATTTTAAACCCCACAAAACGTAACATTTCAGGAAAAAAATTTGTCCAAATCTGTTGAGAATTGGCCATTTCTCAGCATACGCCATTGTTCAACCTCTCTGCCCAAAAAAGTTATGTTTCAAATGGTCCCGGACCAGTTCCACCCCTCCAGATCTTCCTAAAATTTTATTACCTTTCATGAAAAAAAAAGTTTGTCAAAATTCGTTGAGAATTCGCCATTTCTCAGCATACCCCATGTTTAAACCTTTCTACCCAAAAAAGTAATGTTTCATATGCTCCGGGACCAGTTCCACCACTCCAGATCTTCCTAAAATGTTATTACCTTTCAGCAAAAAAAAAGTTTGTCCAAATCCGTTGAGAATTCGCCATTTCTCAACATACCCCATTTTTCAAACGTTCTACCCAAAAAAGTAATGTTTCATATGCTCCGGGACCAGTTCCACCACTCCAAATCTTCCTAAAATGTTATTACCTTTCAGGAAAAAAAAAGTTTGTCAAAATCCGTTGAGAATTAAGCCTTTTACAGCATACCCCATTTTTCAACCTTTCTACCCAAAAAAGTAATGTTTCAAATGCTCAAATTCCGGGTCTACCCCTCCAGATCTTCCTAAAATGTTATTACCTTTAAGCAAAAAAAAAGATTGTCCAAATCCGTTGAGAATTCGCCCGGGGCTAGCATTTCCAGAAACATATACGTATATATATATATAGGACAAAAGTTGAGTAACCTCTATAGACCGCGGAGCTTCGGGCCGCTCCGCGGTCAAAAATTTCATTGAAATCCGAGAGGGTGGTTTTTTTGAGAGTTGGCCTTTAACGGAGCGCCCTGTTAGCTTAGACCATCAATCTGAACAAATGTAAGCTGTTATAATGAACACCCTGTATTTGTTGGATATCGTACCCACCCATCCGAGCGGACAGTGACGCGACATCCATGCTCACTATCCAGTTTTGCCGGATAATTCTGGCTGGCTGCAATCCAACTTGAAGTAGAGGAAACCGAGACCTGCTACAATGTTACCGATATATCTTTCTGTTGACGTTCGTAGAGTAATCTTTTGGTAGAGGTGGAGCAGCAGTAGGATGAAGGATCAGCGGTTGCTGGCATCTTTGGCCTCGGCAATGCTGGCCGTGCACGTCTTTGTGTTCTCAGGCATTCCTGCTACCACCGATACCGCAAAGGAAAATATTAATTGAGGCAAATTAAAACACAAACCGGTTATGAGCGAAAAATCCATTTGGAGCCAAGCACTGAACGTCTGTTGCTCGCAAAGAAACGTTGGTGATTTGAGCAAAGAACCAGTGAAAAAAAATATTTTATAGGCATAAAATCTGCTAGCAAGTGTGAGAATGCTTTTGTAATGTTCCTGACAAAACATGATAGCCTGAGAGTGCCTGGGAAAAGGTGAATAGTTCAGCGCAGGCCTTCTTCCGCCCTGCATGGGAGGGCCGGGAACAGGTTTGGCAGCCTGAACACCGCTCCGTATTTCCTCTCCCTTCACCCTCAGCAGAGACCCTCAGCGGCGTTTCTGGTCGCGTGGAGAGTATGGGCTGTAAAGAGCTTCTGGCCAACCACACCCACTGGAATCGGCAAAGTCTCCGCTGTCTGGGTTTCACCTTCTCCATTTCTACTTCCAGGGAAATTTTCACTCTCTCTTATTTACCACTTTTCTGCAGGGTTTGAGGACTGAGTTGTCGACACGTTTAGCTGACTTTTTTTCAATTAGCTCCCGATTTGACCTGATGGACTGTTTTGCCTCAAATTCTAAAGTCCTAAAAACGGGGCCTAGGCAGTTGGATGGAGTTTCCAGGGGAGTTGGAGAAAGAAGCAAGCTGCAATGCCACTGGAGGCACAACGTGGCATGCTTCGGCCGCAGCCTGCTGCCCCAAGGGCTGGTACCCGATGCTGGAAGGCTGCTGTCTGGACTTCGTGGCGGACGAGGCTTCCCGCCTCCGCCTCAACGCCGTCTTCATCTCCGTCGTTGCCGTCTGCGCCGTCTGCTTCCACTTCTCCTGCCTCTTCCCACTTCTCTCATGCCATCTCTTCCCAGGTCCTCCTCTGCCTCTTCTTTGCCTCCATCACCCACCGCCGCCATCGCCTTCTACACTGGTGGCAGGGTCCCGGAGTGCCCACGTATAGGCTGCCTCCTGCCTTCCAACAGCAGATGAGGACGGAGCGTAATGAACACTTAGCCCGCTGTCACTGATCTCTGAGCAGTCGGGGGAGCGCTGGGGCACCGTTTTGGGGTTCGTCTCAGCTACCTTGGCCGTGAGCCAGGTGATCCTGGGGGAGGGCGCCTTCGCCCTGGGGGTGCTCTGCAGGCTGCCATGCGGGAGCTCCCCCATCGGATTGCGTTCACCTCAACCTCGGCACTTCTGCCCTAGGGAGTCTCAGGAGAGGAGCCAGGGGAGCTTTTAGGCTTTTTGAAGGCTGCTGGCCGGGCTGGTGGTGGGCCTGGTGTTCTGGCCGATCTTCGTGGCCCTGCACAGCCGCAACCGGGTGGTGGTGGCCGTAGGTTGCGCCTACTCCTGGCTCCTCACCCGTCGTCACCGTCCTCGTCAACCTACCTTGCCAGAATGAACTCATCTACGACTCTCCAGTTCAACCTCTACCTGCTAACTTGCCAGGCTATCAGGACAGGGCTTGTGTTGCAGATAAAAACGACAGCAGTGCTAGTGCGTGTGCTGCCTGTGCTGCTTGTTCAGTTCAGCCTTGGCTGTGTCATTCCACTTCGCATCTGTGTCAAGGCATTTAGGCATCATGAAAAGGTGGCTTTTTGGAGAATAGTTTGTTGAATGTTTAAATTGAACGAGTGTTTCAGCCGAGGGTGGAGGAGACGTTTCAATACCGACACGTCAAGGCACTGCTCAATGCCAGTAAGCCTTGGTTACCCCTTCAGCAGCATCCAAGTCCATGGCATTACGGCAGCAGTTAATTTTGAGCAGAAGGACAATCCTTGCTAAATTTTTACCCCAGAGCGCTGTCCTAATATTACTAATCCCATGGGACAGGACAATCAAAATTGGGTCCACTCCTAATATTACTTAAATCCCATGGGATCCCCTTGGGATTGTCCCATCCCCAGGGGACAGGATTAGGTGGGTTCACTCCTAATATTACTTACAAGTCTAAAATGCTACAGCATGAGCCGCTTATGAATTGTCATTCATCAAAAAGAACTAGACTAGGTGTGACAAAATCGTGATAAATTTTGATTAATATTATAAACCATTTTGAGTTAAAATTTTAACAGGTTCGTCTACAAAATCCACTGATTATTCATAAGCAGGCGGCAATTTATGGCAGGAATCCCATCACCTGGATTATTCCATTATTTGTTTTGTCTTCAGTTTTTGCTTAAAAGATAAGTTATTTTTGAACCGTACTTATTTTAGAACAGTGTAAAATATTGAAAATTCTTGTCGAAGTTGAAGTGTGATTCAGATTAGAGTGAAAATAGATCATGTAGAATATGCCAGCAAAATTTAATTTACCCTTCTATTTTTGATTTAATTTCAATTTCGTTGGGTTTTTTGTTACACCTCATTTTGTAAAATTATAATCTCATCATGCCTAAAAATTCAGTTTTTTTAATCTTATTTCAAAGCATTTACTTACATTTTAGCATATTTTCTTATTTCACAAGTTATATTTTCTATTTCATTATCACTAAATTTTGTCCTCTTTGTGCCAAAATTGCCGCCTGCTTATGAATGATCAGTGGATTTTGTAGACGAACCTGTTAAAATTTTAACTCAAAATGGTTTATAATATTAATCAAAATTTATCACGATTTTGTCACACCTAGTCTAGTTCTTTTTGATGAATGACAATTCATAAGCGGCTCATGCTGTAGCATTTTAGACTTGTCTAGATCTTGGCCATGTGGAAGAGATATTTAATATTTACTTGCCACATGAACAAGGCTTCAAACTGTCATTGAGGAAAATCCATCGCTTGGTGTTTTTGTTTGGTAGGTAATTAATTACATTTTCCATGAAGGTCAAACCTAACCTGACCATCTGTTGATAAAAAAATGAATTATTAGAATTTTTCCAGGTTTTTTTTCAAAAGTTCTAATCTTCTAAGGCTAAAATCAAAAATTAACGCTTTTCTCCATCTAGGTCTCACTGAGAGCTTTTGATTGAAATATATGTTATAGGTTTCATCCAATATCCAAGGAGTTGTAGCTTGTGATATGCAACCATCCAAAAAGTCGATTGCACATTCATAACTAGGGCGCCATAGGATTTATCTATCTACCATCAACCATTCATAGCTAGGTCGATGTCTCTAAGACCCCATAAAGCTCACAAACCTATTGCATACAAGCTAACCTGCGCATCAGTTTTAAAAAAATGCGCAGTTTGGCTTCATTGAAACATAAGCGAAATGGGTAGAGCACAAAATCGAACCAAATCGCTCTCAAAAACTTGAATTGATTGGGAAATTTCTCCATAATACTTATTACAAAAATATCACCACTGAAAAGCTGAAGCAATTTGCTAAAATACGTAATTCTTGGATTTTTGAATTTCGCTTTTGTTCTAAATTTAGAGCACTTCAAAGACAGAGAAGTCATATTTTTTTAACTTTTTTTCAGGTTTTTTCAAAATTTCTTAAATTCTAAGGCTAAAATCAAAATTCCACGATTTTCGTCATCGAGATCTCCTTACAAGCTTTCGATTGATGTATAAATGTCCATGGTTTCATTCAACATCCAAGGCGCTGAACCTCGGGACACGCGACCACCCAAAACCTCGATCACCCATTCATAACTAGGGCGCTGTCGCGCCCTAGGATTGTTCTCTGTCCCCTGTCCCACGCTATAGACACCCTCCACTCCTAATATTACTTAAATCCCATGGGATATCCCATCATTTTCGTGGGACAACCACAGACAGGGTGGGGGGTGTCTGTGAATGAGGGACAGAATGAAAAAATATGGAAATTGGTCTAGTTCTCATTGAGAATTTGATTTACAACTAATTTTGTTGAGTTTAGAAAGAGTTATAGCAAAGTATTTCCAATATTTGCAAGGTTGTTGTTCTGCATTTTCCTTCAACTAATCCCTTGTCCTGTCCCTTGTCCCTAGTTCCCAGCTAGTCCTTAAGTCCGCTCTTATTATTTGTCTTCTGATCCCAGTGGATAGCAGCATTAATAATAGGACTGAAAAAGCAATCCTATCCCCAAAAGAAGGGACGGGATTCCTTAATATTAGGACAGCCCTCAGTTGCCCTAGCATCAAATGGAATCGTTAAGATTGCTAGGTTTCTAATAGAAAAAGTCGCGAAAAGTGAAAGTTGAAGGGCTCAAAAGTTGCAAGCTTCGGAGAAGGGGGCAGTGAAGCCTGGTTGGGGTTATCAAAACCTTCCCGGCTTCCGCTACTCCGCCATTTTCCTCTCCACCATGGCCGTCGGCATCATCATCACCATCTTTGTCTCCTTCTCCCTCCACTCCTGCCTCATTACAGTTCCAGAGAGCCTTTCTAGATGACTTCCATCTGGCTCACTGTCTGGGTGGAGGTCAACGATTACTACGAGGGTGCCCTTGACATGACGCAGTTTCTGCAGGAAGCCTATCGAGACTTCCGCATTGACGTAGCCGCCATCCAATGAGCTGAGCTGAGCACAAGTGAGCGGAAAAAGTCTGCGTCCTTGAGGCGGAGAAAATGAAAAGCGACATCCTCGTTATGGAAGCTCTGCCGATGTTGAAGACTTTGTTGGACGCTGGAGACTGGCTTCTGCAACAGACGGCCGCGTTCTTCGAGATTTTCAAGGAGGTTTTCCAGACCCTGCGGCGTTGGCATTCCCTGCACTTTGCTTCTGCATCGCAAATGCAATGGTTGTTTTATATGCGACCTGGTTCGGTCTGGTGTTTATCGGGGGCCTGATGACGCTGAACATAGCGGCCATCATGCGGAATCACCGGGCGCATAGCCTCCTCGCTTATCGAGGCACTGGCAAGGGCGCCGACGTCCAACTCCATGCCTGGAACCCTGTGGCCTTCACGGTTGCCCACCTTCGCTCTCCTACTCTTTCTACAGTCTTCTCTCACTTTTCCTGGGCACAGCTCTCACAGCAAGGAGCGCCAAGAGCGAAGTCGTAGAGCTTTTAAGAGACAGTTTGCGAGAGGTTAGAGAAGGGGTATTCCACTTACGAAAAAATGAAGGTTCGAGTTGGAAGCCGTGATTGGGTCATGGTTTTGGTCCATTTAGTTGTCATCTCAGACCAAGAAACCCCGCCCAAAATATGCCCCCTTGCAGAGAAATGGCCATTTTTCAATACCTACTTTTTTGACTCTTGGAGCACCGTAAAATCAAATTTTGACCTATTTCAACCAATATTATTAAACAACCCCCAACTTTTGTACAATCGAACCGCAAAAACACAACAAGTTTAATGGTGACAATGATTTTTTCCAAAAGAAAAATTTTTTCAATTGATTTTTGAAAAAACCGATTTCTGCATTTTGCAATTTTGGCACAAAAAAACTGATTTCAAAAAATGATCAAAAAATTAAAGGCTAAGACCTAGCCTATCTTTTTAATACATTCTTGCCGTCATTTTGGTATATATTAAATTGCAAATGGCGATGGACAGTCGGAAATTTTTTATTGAAAATTGCAAGTCCGATTTCGCCCCTATGTTATAACATAGGCAAAAAATCAAAAAAAAATTTTGTTTTCAAAAACTAATTTTTGGCCTGAAATGTTCTATTGGGATCCCATACACCCGCTGTACCATTCCCCAGATTAGTCTCAATTGCAAACTGAAATGACCATTTTCCTATGTTATAGCATAGGCAATGTTAAAGCATAGGAAAAAAGGCATTTCAGTTTGAGCAGATTGAGACTAAATTGGGGAAACAAATGGTACAGCGGGGTGTATGGATCCCAATAGAACATTCAGCCAAAAAATTAGAATTTTGAAAACAAAATTTTTTGGCGATTTTTGCCTATGTTATAACATAGGGGCGAAATCGGACTTGCAATTTCAATCAGAAAAATTTCCGACTGTCACATCGCCATTTGCAATGTAATATATACCAAAAAAGACGGCAAGAATGTGATTAAAAAAGATAGCTAGGTCTTAGCCTTAATTTTTTGATCATTTTTTGAAATCAGTTTTTTTGGCCAAAACAAAACAGAAACCAAAAATCAATTAAAAAAATTTTTTTTTGAAAAAAAAATAAACTTTTTTGAGTGTGATATCAATGGTAATTTTTGGTCAAAAATTGATCTGCTTATGGTGCTCAAAAAGATTGGGAGGTGTTTTGGGTCGGGCTTCTTGGGCTGAGAATAATAAATAAAAAATGGTATTTTAATTTTTTTTTTGTGGATTTGTAGGTGATTTGATTGTTAATATATCTGTGGAGAGTGGTTGTGGTTGGGGGGTTGGTTTGGGTGGGTGTTGGGAGGGTGGGTTGTTTGTGGTATTTTTTTCTGTATGTCTTATGATCTGTTGAGTGGTATGGGGGGGGGGGGGGGGGGGGGGGGGGGTGTAAAATATGACCTCTAATTGCCTCACGTCCACTCCCCTTAAAGGTCAAATATGTGCAAAACCACCTCCACCGAATTGGCTGATTTTTTTTCACATGGTTAAGGGTTGGTAAAGTAAGCTTGCCGGCTGAAGCCATTTTTTCACTTTCGACTAAAAATTTTGAGAAAAAAATTCCGAAATTTCCTGTGTTGTAGCAAAGGGAGTGTGAAAAAAAATATTAAAAATCGAGGACTAGGGCGCATTCGGCCGCATTCACGAAGAATATGTAAAATACAATTATGGATATTTTAGGCACAAAATAAAGTGCAAATTTGATGCGCAGAAGTGCGTGTGGCCCAAAAACTGGCAAAAATGGTCATTTTTGATGATTTTTAGAGGTTTTTCCTATATTTTCTTTATTTAGGAATTTTTTTCGCATGTGAGACTCCAATTTTTGAAATGTACGCCCCAAAATTAACCCATAATCATAAAAATTGGTCCATATTTATTAAAAAAATTTTTTTCGCATGTTTAATGGGGTTAAAATCATGGGAAAATATTTTTAATAAATATGGACCAATTTTTATGATTATGGGTCAATTTTAGGGAGGTCACCTCTTAGGGAGGGTTTCGGTGTCATATGACTCGTCGGCTGTCCAGCTGGGACAACACCTGGGTGTCATAAATCCTGGTGTCATGCGTCGATTTCAGGGTGTCATGTGTAGGGCAATTTAGCAGATATAAATTTTGAGGCTAAAAACTTCTTGCTCTTCAGGAAGACAGTATTGCTCAATTTTCTTGGATTTTCTCAATTATCTTGCTCAATTTTGTTTCTTGTTATAACATAGGCCCATAGTGACTAAAAAAATTTTTGTCTTGAAATTTGATTTCAATGCCCAAAATCGTTGCACTGGCCTCAAATACACCCGAATATATTATTTTTATGCATAATTTTGATGAATTTTGAATTTTGCAAATTCTTCATTTCTTGACTATTTTAGTCTCAAACTGATCTCTTTTCTCTTTTCTCTTACCTCTAATTTTCACAAATTAGAAATTTTTTCCCCATTGGGATCACCGATTTTGTCCAAATTGTTTTGGCTTTAATTTTTGACATTTGACCTTTAAAGCTGAAGCTGGTATGCTTGGCATTGAGATGCGCGGGATTCGGTATCTGGGCATCCAGCTGGGCTACTTCGTCTGGGGCTACCTCATCATCACCATAGCCAGCCTCACCATCATCTACCCTCTCGCCTTGCTCTGCCACTTCCGCTTCTGGACCTGGCTCATCGGCGAGCAGCCTCTTTGGCGCTACCTTCTCGATTGGCTCTGGTCCTCTCTATCACTTCCTTCTGCACCCATCACTTCTCTATTCCCTACCTCTCCTTCTCTCTCTACACCCTTTTCCTCCCTGGGCTACTTCGTCTGGGGCTACCTCATCATCACCATAGCCAGCCTCACCATCATCTACCCTCTCGCCTTGCTCTGCCACTTCCGCTTCTGGACCTGGCTCATCGGCGAGCAGCCTCTTTGGCGCTACCTTCTCGATTGGCTCTGGTCCTCTCTATCACTTCCTTCTGCACCCATCACTTCTCTATTCCCTACCTCTCCTTCTCTCTCTACACCCTTTTCCTCCCTGGGCTACTTCGTCTGGGGCTACCTCATCATCACCATAGCCAGCCTCACCATCATCTACCCTCTCGCCTTGCTCTGCCACTTCCGCTTCTGGACCTGGCTCATCGGCGAGCAGCCTCTTTGGCGCTACCTTCTCGATTGGCTCTGGTCCTCTCTATCACTTCCTTCTGCACCCATCACTTCTCTATTCCCTACCTCTCCTTCTCTCTCTACACCCTTTTCCTCCCTGGGCTACTTCGTCTGGGGCTACCTCATCATCACCATAGCCAGCCTCACCATCATCTACCCTCTCGCCTTGCTCTGCCACTTCCGCTTCTGGACCTGGCTCATCGGCGAGCAGCCTCTTTGGCGCTACCTTCTCGATTGGCTCTGGTCCTCTCTATCACTTCCTTCTGCACCCATCACTTGTCTAGTCTCTACATCTCCGTCTCTCTCTACACCCTTTTCCTCCCTGGGCTACTTCGTCTGGGGCTACCTCATCATCACCATAGCCAGCCTCACCATCATCTACCCTCTCGCCTTGCTCTGCCACTTCCGCTTCTGGACCTGGCTCATCGGCGAGCAGCCTCTTTGGCGCTACCTTCTCGATTGGCTCTGGTCCTCTCTATCACTTCCTTCTGCACCCATCACTTCTCTATTCCCTACCTCTCCTTCTCTCTCTACACCCTTTTCCTCCCTGGGCTACTTCGTCTGGGGCTACCTCATCATCACCATAGCCAGCCTCACCATCATCTACCCTCTCGCCTTGCTCTGCCACTTCCGCTTCTGGACCTGGCTCATCGGCGAGCAGCCTCTTTGGCGCTACCTTCTCGATTGGCTCTGGTCCTCTCTATCACTTCCTTCTGCACCCATCACTTCTCTATTCCCTACCTCTCCTTCTCTCTCTACACCCTTTTCCTCCCTGGGCTACTTCGTCTGGGGCTACCTCATCATCACCATAGCCAGCCTCACCATCATCTACCCTCTCGCCTTGCTCTGCCACTTCCGCTTCTGGACCTGGCTCATCGGCGAGCAGCCTCTTTGGCGCTACCTTCTCGATTGGCTCTGGTCCTCTCTATCACTTCCTTCTGCACCCATCACTTCTCTATTCCCTACCTCTCCTTCTCTCTCTACACCCTTTTCCTCCCTGGGCTACTTCGTCTGGGGCTACCTCATCATCACCATAGCCAGCCTCACCATCATCTACCCTCTCGCCTTGCTCTGCCACTTCCGCTTCTGGACCTGGCTCATCGGCGAGCAGCCTCTTTGGCGCTACCTTCTCGATTGGCTCTGGTCCTCTCTATCACTTCCTTCTGCACCCATCACTTCTCTATTCCCTACCTCTCCTTCTCTCTCTACACCCTTTTCCTCCCTGGGCTACTTCGTCTGGGGCTACCTCATCATCACCATAGCCAGCCTCACCATCATCTACCCTCTCGCCTTGCTCTGCCACTTCCGCTTCTGGACCTGGCTCATCGGCGAGCAGCCTCTTTGGCGCTACCTTCTCGATTGGCTCTGGTCCTCTCTATCACTTCCTTCTGCACCCATCACTTCTCTATTCCCTGCCTCTCCTTCTCTCTCTCTACACCCTTTTCCTCCCTGGGCTACTTCGTCTGGGGCTACCTCATCATCACCATAGCCAGCCTCACCATCATCTACCCTCTCGCCTTGCTCTGCCACTTCCGCTTCTGGACCTGGCTCATCGGCGAGCAGCCTCTTTGGCGCTACCTTCTCGATTGGCTCTGGTCCTCTCTATCACTTCCTTCTGGACCCATTACTTCTCTATTCCCTACCTCTCCTTCTCTCTCTACACCCTTTTCCTCCCTGGGCTACTTCGTCTGGGGCTACCTCATCATCACCATAGCCAGCCTCACCATCATCTACCCTCTCGCCTTGCTCTGCCACTTCCGCTTCTGGACCTGGCTCATCGGCGAGCAGCCTCTTTGGCGCTACCTTCTCGATTGGCTATGGTCCTCTCTATCACTTCCTTCCGGACCCATTACTTCTCTACTCCCTACCTCTCCTTCTCTCTCTACACCCTTTTCCTCCCTGGGCTACTTCGTCTGGGGCTACCTCATCATCACCATAGCCAGCCTCACCATCATCTACCCTCTCGCCTTGCTCTGCCACTTCCGCTTCTGGACCTGGCTCATCGGCGAGCAGCCTCTTTGGCGCTACCTTCTCGATTGGCTATGGTCCTCTCTATCACTTCCTTCCGGACCCATTACTTCTCTATTCCCTACCTCTCCTTCTCTCTCTACACCCTTTTCCTCCCTGGGCTACTTCGTCTGGGGCTACCTCATCATCACCATAGCCAGCCTCACCATCATCTACCCTCTCGCCTTGCTCTGCCACTTCCGCTTCTGGACCTGGCTCATCGGCGAGCAGCCTCTTTGGCGCTACCTTCTCGATTGGCTCTGGTCCTCTCTATCACTTCCTTCCGCACCCATTACTTCTCTATTCCCTACCTCTCCTTCTCTCTCTACACCCTTTTCCTCCCTGGGCTACTTCGTCTGGGGCTACCTCATCATCACCATAGCCAGCCTCACCATCATCTACCCTCTCGCCTTGCTCTGCCACTTCCGCTTCTGGACCTGGCTCATCGGCGAGCAGCCTCTTTGGCGCTACCTTCTCGATTGGCTATGGTCCTCTCTATCACTTCCTTCCGGACCCATTACTTCTCTACTCCCTACCTCTCCTTCTCTCTCTACACCCTTTTCCTCCCTGGGCTACTTCGTCTGGGGCTACCTCATCATCACCATAGCCAGCCTCACCATCATCTACCCTCTCGCCTTGCTCTGCCACTTCCGCTTCTGGACCTGGCTCATCGGCGAGCAGCCTCTTTGGCGCTACCTTCTCGATTGGCTATGGTCCTCTCTATCACTTCCTTCCGGACCCATTACTTCTCTACTCCCTACCTCTCCTTCTCTCTCTACACCCTTTTCCTCCCTGGGCTACTTCGTCTGGGGCTACCTCATCATCACCATAGCCAGCCTCACCATCATCTACCCTCTCGCCTTGCTCTGCCACTTCCGCTTCTGGACCTGGCTCATCGGCGAGCAGCCTCTTTGGCGCTACCTTCTCGATTGGCTCTGGTCCTCTCTATCACTTCCTTCCGGACCCATTACTTCTCTACTCCCTACCTCTCCTTCTCTCTCTACACCCTTTTCCTCCCTGGGCTACTTCGTCTGGGGCTACCTCATCATCACCATAGCCAGCCTCACCATCATCTACCCTCTCGCCTTGCTCTGCCACTTCCGCTTCTGGACCTGGCTCATCGGCGAGCAGCCTCTTTGGCGCTACCTTCTCGATTGGCTCTGGTCCTCTCTATCACTTCCTTCTGCACCCATCACTTCTCTATTCCCTGCCTCTCCTTCTCTCTCTACATCCTTTTCCTGCCTTGCCAGGACCTTCATCATCTACTTCCTCCTCTTCCTCTTAGTCCAGCACGTCAGCGTCCGCTTCTTCCTTCGCCGCACTGCCAGCGGAGCCTTCACCTTCTCCTTCGAGAACAAGTCTCATTTGCCCTCTTCGGAGGTTCCGAGCGATGAAATGAGTGGAGGTGATGGTTGATGGCAGGAAATCCCTGGCCAACTACGAATACTTCATGACCTTCGCCTCGGCTCCACTGGGCTTCGTCTCCGCCCTCCTGCGAATCTGCCTCAACGCCCTGCTCAGCGTATGGCTCGTTCCGCGTCTCGACCTCCCCTCTATGAGCCGCGCCTTTGAACACCTCGACGATGGTTATCCAATAACCTTTTGATAGGTGGAATATCTTTTGGCGGCTTTGAGGCTATTCCTACTACGTGTGTCGTCTCCTGATCGAGGTGACGCAGTGGAACCCGGTCCTCACCACCTTCCTCCATCATCTGCTCAACCGAGGTCATACTTCACCGCCTCATTTCCACCCTGAGACAAAGCAAAGAGTGTGCCAAGAAACCAAGCATTCGCTGAGCTGGCGTCGCCGGCGTAATCGCTGGCTCACCCTCCTCACCCTCCATCGCAATCCTCAGCTGCGCGTCCTTCGGTGAGGGCCTGACTGGCTGCCTTTCTCAGCTGCATCCAAGAGGTGCAGGAAGCGAGAGGCCAACTGGGACAGCAAGCTGAGCAGGGAGTTTGCCCACGCCTATTTCACCGGCATGCCGCTGGCGGTGGAGCAGCCTCTGCACAAGCGCATGCTCAACAAGGCTCGTGCTTGTTGCGGCAAGAAAGATGCTCTTCCACCTCAGGAAAAGGCTGACCAGAATGCATGCACGCCTTTGTGATTGGGAGAAATCAGGAAATTGAGCTGCAACTGTCTTCTGTTTTTGAGACGCTGTACTGGTTTTGGTGATAATTTTGCTGCTTTCTTATGTTCTTACGCTGCTTTTGTGAATTGAGCTATGATGTAAATAGAACGTTCATACCAAAAACATTTGAATAATCAATTAAGACTTTCTTGCAGCGGATGGATTAAAACAAATCCCAATCTAGCGTAAAGTAGACCAAGCAGAAACGGCGAATAATTTTTAATCAAATCATACGATAATGTAATTGGATCGAGCAGAATAATTTCGAAGAGAAATCTTTTGAAATATATTTCTATCTTGGATAATGTAATGGGGCTTGACGTAAATGTTTAGTTTTTGGTTTCTTTGAAATATTTTCTATTAGCATGAAAAGAACAAACGTGCGCTTGACAAAGTCAATGCAACAAGTATTCATCGTCCTTACAAAAAAGTTTTATGACTTATTTTTTGTTTTAGTTACCGATCATTCTTGCAAAAAAGTTTAGATATAGGTGCATGACAAAGAGAGAACCACGTAAGTGCAAAAAACCATGCTTATGAAAAGGTGTCTATACGTGACTATTTTTGCTGCTTGCCAATGCTTTCTGTCAGCCTATGACGTTCAGATGCTCAAATGCGGTCATTCCCCATTGCTAATGTTTCTTGAACACGAGTTGAATTTTGAAGGCCAATTTGCTGATCAAGTTAAGCTTTCAATGATTAAATTTCATATAGCTAACTACCCCATGGCCATCCCAGGGCGTGTGTCCATGAAGTTCCAAGGTTCATTCCTTTTATCAAAAAACAGCCCGCACATGGCTGCTCAATCTGAGCACTCTCCCTTCCTGAATTGATAAAGAGCATATTGACAGGGAAAATAGAGACTTGGAAAGACATGTATCGCATCGCAAGCTCCATGCTGCATTCGGTGTACCGGAAGCGAGCGAGCGGAGGATTGCCAGCCTTCAACCTGCCCTGCATTCGAGGCCTTGGCTCATGGTGCCCGCCATCTCTCTCTGCCCACCTCTTTCTAAGCCTTTTGGCCTGTTTCAGCGTAACGCCGTTTGCTGGCTACTTGCCTCAGAATAGATCAGCTTTAGTTGTGGGCAAGCTCATGCAAATGAACATCGCACCCATCTGCATTCCCGCGGTTCAAAACATGGGCAGCCTGATTGCGGTTTTGGCCTTCTCTTTACTATGTTCGCCCTGTGATGGGGGGAGGAATTGAAGGGGACGTATGACGTGGAAGTGAAGCTGGTGGACGACGCCGACAACGCCACCGTTCTCTTTTGTCGAACGTTTTCCATTGAGATCATTAAGGGCGAATCTTGCTGAATCCAACGGCCTGTCTTCCATATCCAATTTGAACCGTGTCAGTGGGAGGTGATAATGCAGTAAATTTTGCGACATAAAACAAATGCTCCTGTAAAGAAGCCCTTGTTTTACTACGTTTATTTTTTCAACTAATTCTATCCATCCACAAAAACCATCTTGCCAGACAAATCTCAGCAAATACTGTATCAAACCGAAAGGAAAGAGGAATAAAGAAAACTATTTTGCAATATGTTAAAGCCCGTATTGCAGCAGAGACAGAGCGGAGCAGGCAATGATCCCAGGCGAGAAAAGGCAGAGTGGAATATCCCAGCCAGCATTAGCTCTAGGCCAACTCAAGCTACGCAGGCAGGCTTTCCTCCCTTGCATTAGAACAGCAAAGGCTTCCAAAGCACTGTGCAGGGGTGGAGAAGTGGGGCATGCAGGGGGGTAGGGAAGAAAGGTGCGGGAGGCATGCTGGGTGGAGGAGCAGAGTGGAGGAGGGGAGTGTAGGTGTAGGAGGGGAGTGTAGGTGTAGGAGGAGGGGTGCCCTGAGGCTGAGGGAGAAGGCTGAGGATGAGGGGAGAAGGCAGAGGCTCAGCAAATGCCGCAGGAGGCCCGGCAACGCCAGCGCATGAAATCCTGGTGCAGGCGACACTCGCCCCTCTGCGCCCAGCGCCCGCAGCTCCCGTGCTCATCGGCACAGTCTGCAATGGCCTCTGATGCCTTGTTAGAGGGGGCCATGCTTTAGGATGCCCTGTGTTAGCCGGTTAGGCTGAGGCGCGAGACTAGAGAGGTAGAGAGAAAAGTGAAGAGATTGGATGGAAGAGGGGATCAGAGGTCGACTGGGAGACTGGCGCGAAGCTCTGTAGAGATGGGTTTGTCGTAGCGGAGGAGAAGAGAGACGAGGCTGTTGCGATCCTTGAGGGAGAGTGAGGAAAGCTTACTGCCGCCGACGAGGACGCTAGGCTGACCCTCGCAGCGCGGCTCACAGGCGTGCGTGCAGAAGCGGGACATCCACACCTGAGGCTTCCAACTGCTCCTGGATAAGGTGAGGCTGAGAAAAGCTGGGCACTTTGTTGGACGTGCACTCGCCCTTCTCTGCCCAGAAGGGGCAGAGGGCGTGGGTGTTCACGCACCGCTGTTCACGCTCCACCTTTGTGGACTGCCCGCGCTTGGCCCCGCCTAGAGAAGCCCCGTCTCACTTGATCCAAGACGGAAAGAGATTGGAGGGGCTAGAGGAACCGACGCGACGAGCTCTGGAAGTCCGATTGTTGCGACGAGTGCCCCTTCTCCTAGGTCGTCTGGTGGTGCTGGGGGTGGGGGTGGTAGTGCGAGGTGCGGGGGTGCTGGGCAGAGCTGTGGTGGGCCGTGGACGCCTGGGCGAGCACTGGGAGGCACAGCACTTCCGCATGTACCTGGGGTGTCCAGTGTCCGCAATACTTGTTGACTGGAAGAGAAGAGGAGTCACGAGGGGTTGCGAGTGCACTCCCCGGTGCGGGCCCAGAAATGGCAGCTGTTGGACGGCGCACAGGCTACAACAGCTCAGTGCTCTCCTAAAGGACCGGGAGAGAAGGGGTGCTGTTGCCCGTGGAGCTGGAGAGGGGGCTGGGGCGGGACTGCTTGGCCACAGGAGCAGGAGGCAGACGAAGCGTGGCGGGCTTAGCCGAGCAGACTGGGTCTGCCAAGGGTCTCAGTAGTCAGGAGTGGGTGTATAGAAGAGGAGAGGGGCAGACTGCAGAAGCCGTCGGAGTCGCAGCCGGCGGGGCATTTGCTGCATCGGGGGCCGACGAGGTAGGGCCGCTGGCCGGGGTAGTTCCCGCTGGAGTTGGGTGGAGGGAGGATTAGAGGGGAGGAGGAGGGAAGGGAAGGTGAAGTGCAACCCTTTGCCGTAGTGGCAGAAGAGTACGTGTCCGTTGCGTATGTGGGCGCCGTTGTGAATGAAGCCGCAGCGAGCGATGGCGCAGCCCACGGCGCAGGAGTCGTGCCACACCACCTTCAACCCATTCTAATTGTGGACTAGGGCTTCTTCACAATTTGTTTGCTTCTAAATTATGATACTATTATGGTAATATGACTGATATAAGTTTATGGAAAATGAAAAATAAGGAGTTAAGAGTTGGTCAATATACCATTTTGTTAGAATCAGACTGCAATAGGCCATATGTAAAGATGATGTGCGATGAAGAGCAAATATTGATGCGTCATTTTTCTGTGCCTCAGTTGTTCTGGCCATCTTCGACACATTCACGTGCTTCATGTGCCAAAAAGCCCCCTAAACTGGCTGGCACCAGACAAATTCTGGGGCAGTGTGTTGTTGGGAAAAGGTCAAAGGGCGGTTGATGAATGGCTCTGTGGCAGCACAAGGCACTCTGAACCCATCCCTCCCTACCATCTCCTTCACCCATCCCTCCACCTCCTTCAACCCCGCCTGAACTGCCCCATTCAACTCCGCATTGCCTCCCTCCACAACCCTGGCACCCTCTAAGTGCATCTAGCATTGGCCAATGTAGACAGGGAAACAGGGCAGCAACCTGAGTATAATGGCCGCACATTTGACCCGGCTGACATCCGGTAGTGGCAAAGTTGTAGAAGGGCTTCTCGCGATAAAATTCCATCACGATGGAGTCAAGGTTGCTTCTGGTAAAGAAAATGATGAAAGGCAGGAAGATGAAGGTAGGTAGAAAATGAATGCGGTGGAATAAGTTGAAAGTGTACCGGAGTCGACTCTCTGTGGACCACCAGATGTTCTCGCCGATGTAGTTGAAGCCCAGCTTGTTGCTGCGATAGGAGGAGTGGGAATGGGCAGAGTCGCACTGACTAACTCGCGCTCTTGCCAGTCCCTCCAGGTTGCTATCCCAGACCTGGCCATTGTTTCCCTTTCATTTCTTTTTTAAAACGGGATAATACTGCCATACAAAACAATGCAATTTCTCTATGCATCTGCAGGTAAATTTAAAATTTCAAAAAAGCCTCTATTTTTCACCAAAGCTCTCATTTATCAAAACTGATACTATTGAAATATTTTCAATTTTGAAAGCATTTTCCTGTAAGCCATATTAGAAAGAGGGGAATGGGAAAATGGGAAATGAATGGGAAAAGAACCATTCTTTGCATGTTAGCAGCTGGTTCGAGGGCCCTGAGACGATTGTGCTCGTTGAGGAGAATAGCACGCTTGGCATCCGTCATTTGGTCCAGCCATAACAAGCGTCCTCAAACCCCTCTCCAACTCAGCATCACTCTCAGATCCCACCGCTCCCAGTCTAACTAACCCTGAGTGGTGATGGAGAGCAGAGACAAAAGGAAAGCGCTGAGATCCAACGATGCAGGCATCCCACTACTCTCTCAGCCTCCAAACACTCCGTCAATGGCCAAGAGTGTCTCGTAAAAGCCACGCGTCCTAGTGCAGCTCATTTATCGCCCAATTACTGGCGACAGGCGCTCTTAAACTCTGCCCTCACCTCGTCGCCTTGTGCAATAGCAGACGTGCCTGTTGCAAAAAGTTTGTTACCCCCCTCAAAGCAACCATCACTCCAGCTCAAAGTTATCAGCAAAACAAGAGGCTGGAAGAAAGAGCAGAGCAGGCAGTCAGAGACTCGGGCGGAGAGACAAATGGGCCGGAAAAGCGAGCGCGTAAGGAGCAGCATCTATGTCGTCCATCCGTTTGGCCTAGTTCACGGCTCTACGTAGAGGAAGGTGGGAAAAGGAGCTGGGGAATGGGGCGGTCCGGCCAACCTAGCCAGACATTGATTGGCCTTCCTGGACTGCACTGAGAGTGGATGTGGAAGGAGAGGAAGGAGAGGGGAAGGAGAGGAAGGAGAGGGGAAGGAGAGGAAGGAGAGGGGAAGGAGAGGAAGGAGACAATGGGCGGAGCGAACTGGTGTCAGAGGTCGATGAGGATTAGACGGCTGAACGGAGTCTCGCCATCAGACACGGCCTTGAGAAAGGCCGTTCAAAGAGTACGCCCACAAACCCCCACACTCCCACCCAACTGAGGTCGCCTGCTAATGGGCCCAGACAGTTGGCCAACTGCAGTTGGGCCCCCTTGCTAATGTCCTCTCTTCACTTCCGTCTTTCACTTCCCGCTCAATGTGCCAATGGGGGCACGCTTTACAATTCCGCAGCAAATGCTTTTCAAGCCCACCCAACGAAATCTAAAAGACTCATTCAGTAACTCTGGGCCTTAAAAGGTTACTACGGGCTGTGCAAGTAAAAGCAGATCTTGAGAAGAATAAACAGGGGAGATGTCCTGAACTCATTAGCGGTAAAAAGTTCTTCCTGTTTAAGACAAGTCAACCGGCCTGCTGCACTAAAAAGGCCAAGTTGAATGTTGCGAAAGTAATCGGGCAATTATTTAGTGACTGCCTCGTAAGAAAGGGCTGTAGATGGAGGGTGAGGCATTGTGAAAGAGGCAGCTACAGGCTGTCCCAAGAGCTAAGACGGCTGGCCAATCATCTGTCCCTGAAGAGATGCGCGAGTGGCGATTGCTGCTGCAATTGGCCTCCTCCTCCTCTTCACGCCATAGGACAAGATTGCCAGCACCCCCCTTCCCCCGATCTTCATACGGGCATAAGTGTGGAGCAGGTGCCTCGCCCCCGCCCCTGCGCGGAAGTTGCAATAGAGCCAAAGCCTAGGCCATCAATCGGCTCTGCGGAGCAGTGCAGGGGGCCGAAGCGAGAAAGAAAGCGCCACACTCCCCGGATTCCCCCAGCCCCCATCTCGCCCACTCTTCTCTCCTTTGACCTAACTCGTTTCCACATCGCACATCACTTCCGCACATTCCCCCTGCGAGTGGAGCATTCCGCCGGTGAAGAAAGAGAGAGGGGATAGTGAAAAGCTGAGAGGGCCAAGAGTTGGGGGCAGGCTGAGGAAAGAAGGGAAGTGGGCGAATGGCGACAGGGACGAGAAGAAACCAGCCCGAGGGAGCTCCGCAAAACAGGCCCTCAATGCACCCCTCACCACTGCTGACCCCTATACACAGGCTTGGCCAGTGTTGGCCAGCACAGATGTACAGGCGGCCGTAGGCTGGCCAAGGCAGTGATGCTGCTTCTTCTGGCGCTGCTATTGCTCGCCTTTGCTTGGATTCGGTCGCATTCGCCCACGGGTGGCAAAGGATTGGCAAAGTCACCTCTTTTCGAAGGCTGGTCAAATGGCGGCGCTTTCATGGCCTGAGAGGTCTGTCGGACTATCCCATGAACTGCTACTACTTCCTGCACACATTCAGCTTTCACAGTCTCGCTGGTTTCTCGATAAATCAAAAAGTGAAGACCTTTGCTGTGATGCCTTTTCTAGAGCTTCCGCAAATCATCCTGTCCAGCTGCAAACTCTTCCAGAAGGAGTCTGTGGGATTTGTGGCCTGGTTTGGCCCAGTGCCATACGTTGTCCTCACCAGGTTGTTTTCCTGATACTCCGCAGATATCCTTGGAAATATAGCCTGGCAATGCAATGGCTAGTGTGGAGGCCGTCGGAGCACTAGTCCGATCAGGAAACCTTCGTAAAGCTCGGGAGTACGCCGCTATGCGGGACATTTTCGAGGAAGGCCTCATCACAGTGTCTGCCGGTCTTTCCCATCGCTTGAGCTGCTTCCAAAATGCTCTCTGCAGTCAAAGTCCTGAAACCTGGAAGCAGAAGCGCAAGCTAATCACGCCCACCTTCCACAATCACTTCCTCGCCATCTACACCCGCATTTTCAGGTCCCACTTTCACCTCTGCCCAAATACTTCAGGAACCTTGGACTGGCCTTTTTACTTGAGACAGCACGGGGACCGGCTGGTGTCCAGACTGGCGGAGCTGAGCCAATCCGGCAGCGTGGACGTCTACGGGCTGCTGGTGAGGGGAAGCTTGGACGCCGTCTGCGAGGCCATGCTCGGTCGCCACTTCAACGCCCTGCACTCTCCGGATGAGGCTTTTCTCAAGGCCAAGATTCGGTGCGTTCCTTTTCACCTTTTCTCCTCATCCCCATGCAAAATTTATTTGTGGCTATAAATGAGAAACTAAGACGAGCTACAGGGCGGAGGCCATAGCCATGCAGCGAATGCTGAAGCCTTGGCTGCGGCCGCAGCTCCTCTTCCGCCTATTTGGCCCCTACCAGGAGTTCCAGAAGAGTGTCCAGTGTCTGCGTGCCTTCACCAGCAAGGTGAGATCTGTCTCTATAAGTCATCTCAATTCAAACAATCAACCCTAGTAGATCCTGGAGGAGCGATGGGCGGAGCGGCAGAAAGCCCCCTCCCAGCCCTGCTCCGACTGCAACGGGCGGCAAGAGGCCTTCCTAGACTGCCTCATCGACCTGGCTCGCGGCGGCCGTCTGGCCAAGGCCGACATTCGCCAGGAGCTGGACACATTCCTCAGCGCCGTTCCCTCACTCCTCCAAGCGAACAGAATGAACTCAGCAACTCCTCCCCTGCCAGGGCCACGAGACGGTCTCGCTCAGCCTCACCTGGGCCCTCTTCTGCCTCGCCCACGCCCCGGACTGGCAGGCCCGAGCTCGAGCGGAGGCCAACACTTTTCTGGCCCACGGGGACTACAGCCTGGAGGCAGTGAAGAGGGGCCTGGTGCCTTTTTCTATCCACCTCTCCCCTTCTCCCTTTGTCTCAAACCGCGGACAAAGCTATTGTAGATAACAACGGAGGCATGTCTGAAGGAGGCAATGCGGCTCTACCCACCGGTGCCGGTGATCGGGAGGACGATTGACGAGCCGTTGCGGATTGGTGCGCCTTTAGAGGTCTTAGACTGAAGCCCAGAGGCGCAGATTGAAGGTTCGGTGGAGTTGGGGCCGGGAACGACGGTGTCCTTCATGCCGCACAGTCTGCACAGGGACCCCCGTCACTGGCCGGACCCGGAGCGCTTCGACCCTGCCCGCTTTAGTGAGGCTGCCAGCGAAAAACGCACTCCATTCGCCTTCCTCCCCTTCAGCGCAGGGGCTCGCAATTGCATCGGTTTTCTCCCTTTTTCTTGTGTTAAATATATTTTCGATTTATTCAAAGAAGAATGAATGGTTGATGTGTGGACGGTAGTGGGGGATTGAAGGACAGAAATTTGCACTGCTGGAGACGAAGATCCTGCTGGCCAAGATTCTGGGCGCTTTTGAGGTAGAGGCCTTGCAGGAGCGACATGAGGTAAATACAAATGGAGCTTCATGATTTATTCACATGGTAAGTTGATTAAAATGAAAAACTAATTGATTCTGAACTATTGATCATGATTAGCTCGCTTTAGGTGGAGAGGTAGAAAAGGAAGAAGGGTACAGGTGGAGCCTCTAGTCGAGCTGGGCACCAAACCGCCCAATCATTCTCTGCACCTCTACTTCAAACCTCATAAATCGCTCCAGTGATTCATCACTAAGAACTTTGAGATGAGATTCTTGCAACCGCTATATGCAAACAAAATGCTGGAATGCAAACAAAATGCTAACAAAAGACAAGTAAGGCAACCCTACAGCACCAACTCAACCGTAACCTACATGAATATCCATCAGTCCATAAAAGCACTCTTCCACCCAGAGCAACCAGAATCGAAGCAGTCTTTGGCCTTGCTCGAAGAGTCCCAGTTTCTCCGCTTCCATTAAATGAGAACAGGCGGAGGCGGCTGCTTGCTCTCCACGGGGCCGCCGTCGCCTTGCGAGATATCAATGTCGTCGTAGACGGCGAGCTCCCTACTCCGGTCGCTGACCCGCAGGACGGCCTTCCAGAGTCGGCTGTGGTAGAGGAGGTAGGCGAGGCAGAGGAGGAGAAGCAGCAGAGCCACTAGCCCCGCCGCCAGCCCCGGCCACAGCCATACCGGTGTTGAGGCTAAGTCTGGCTCTGGACTGGGCGGAAGCTGTGCCTGGTTGCAGTAGGCGGAGTAGCAGGCATGCACGCGCCCCACCTCTCGCAAAGGCCTGCAAGTGCACCAGAGCTTAGTCTGACTGAACCTGGCGAGGGGCGGGTTTCGGGCTGAGTTGCCACAGAGGAGTTTCTAATGAAAACAGAACTATGAGCTCTGGCAAGAACACCATTTGTGGCTAGCTATCAATGTATGACCGTGAGTTTGACCTTTCTAAAACAAGTATCTACCTTAGCCAAAACAATAAGAGAAAGGGACATACCAAGCTCAAACTAAAGAGCAAAATGAAAACGCATTTAACCGATCAGTGGGACACTGGAGGAGGTCGGCGAGGGCCTGCAGCTGGTTGTCGATGGCTGGAATATGGGTGTAGGTCTGATGGGGCCTTTGCAGCCCCGGTGCTGGTCCCAGACCGCAGCTGAGGAGGCCGGACTCTAGGCGGAGGCAGGCGGGGATCCATTCCTCGGCCTCCAAGAGGACCAGGTCCGCCAGCTCCTCTCCGCTGGCCAGCTTCTCGCAAGCCTTGCGTCGCCAGGACTCTGCCCCACCATTTCCTGCACCAAACATGGCCTTCTCTATCAATCCACAGCTCTATATCAAACTCCTAGACACCTGCTCTAATCAAAGCACGGCACTAATCATAATCTAGCATCCAGCAATTGCATAAAAGTAGTTGGACGCATTACGCTTGATAAATTTGGCTTCAGCTAAAAAGAAAAATTACGAGCTCTTATAGGATGCTAGAATCCCAGTCATGCGAAAGTGTGAAGCAAGCAAAATCTGGGGATTAGAACCTGGATTTGCGAGCAGGAGCTCCATGGTGGCTCTGGCCGTGCGGGCATCATTCCTCAGGTGGAGCACTGTGTGGCCAGCATCGCAGAGTCCGTCAATTGAGCAGTAGAGGGAGGCAGGAAATGTGCAGTTGCAAATCAGCGAAGCGCCCGAAGGCAAGTCATGCTCATGCTCCTCCACCACCTCTCCCCCGACGCCAAGAAACAGCAGGATCAGATACGGAAGCATTTGAAAATATCTCCTGCCTTTGTCTGGGTGTGGAATGGCCTGTCCACAGCCCATTTCAGCTGCCTTTATAGGGGTGCTGAGTCAGGGGGCTGGTGACGGGAATGCGTGGTGGAACAGGTTTCCTTCCGCCCGCCCGTGACATGGGGGAAAGGGGATGCGTCTTGTGTTCGAGTTACGCCGCTGTATGAGTCAGCAATACTCTTCAATGAGCCACTCTGCTTTCAATGCCTTTCCGCTCCATTTTTGCACGGAAAAAGAGAGTCGAAGCATGGACAGCCAGGAAACATGGAAGCACTCGCTTTCCAGTGAAATAATGTGATGAACGTTGGCGCTAGAAACCCGCACCTGAAATGGATGGAAATTTAGCTGAAGCCTGAGAAGACTGATGCTAATTGTTTAATGCGCAATTGTTTGCATTTCTCTATCGCCTGAAGGACAGGCGAAGGACTCGGTATTCAGCAGGACACCTTTTTGTGTGGACACGTTTCTCAAATTTTGGCTTCCTCTTGAAAAACCCAGAACATTATCATGCTTATTGATGATCCAATATGGGAAATTGTTTAATTTGCATTTAGAACACTGTCAGCGCAGATTAATCCAAAGCCTGAACCGTGTTTATGGGCTGGAGCAGCTTTAATTATTCTCCCTAGCCTTGCCTTGAAATTGCCCATACCCTCGGAAGGACCACAAAATTAGCCATAAAAGACAGGCTGATAAGTTCGTTTTTGGCTTCATTATACTTTCATACGTTCGATCAGTCTGGTAAGATTCGCCGTTGTCAAATGAAAGCCTTCCGAATGTGAGGCAAAGCCTTTTGTTGGGAGTCAGTTTAGACGGCTTTAAAATGAGAGCAGGTGCCTAGTTAGACTCATTGCATTGTAGAGCTAGGGGAAAGGAAGGAAGGAGGAAGAAGACTGCAGAGAGAAATGAAGTCGTACTGCTGGGCTCTGCTTCTGCTCTTCGTCCACTGCTTTACCCTCAGCGAGGCCAATGTTGTAAAGAGCAAGTTTAACCACGGAATGCGTCTTCTTCTGCGGTCACTCCTTTTCCTTCATTTCTTTGCAAACATTTGAGGCTCGTTTAGACACTATCCAAAGTGGTTGCAATTCCACCTGTAATTATTTGAGCAATCAATCAGAGCACAGAGTCAGAGCAAAGAGCTAGTTTGGTAGGTTCAAGTTGATCTGTGGCATTACAAGTTAACTCGCTTTTTCGTACCGGCAAATTAACGAGCTTTGTCGGCTTCGTGGCATAGAATGGTAAAATCTATCAATTTTTTAAGCTTCTTGAATGCTAGTAAGACCGATCTAACTGGGTTAGCCATTGCCGGTACGAAAAAGTCATAGTCCCGTCCCGTAATAGTCCCGTCCCGTAAAAGCAATGTAATAAAAGCGTTCTCCTGGGTGGATCAATTTAAAATCAGTCATCTTTCACCAGCGAAACTAACCCTAAATTTAACTATCGCTTTTAAAAAAGCATTACCTAATGAGCCCCTTTGAAGGCTACCAGGGAAACGTGCGGAGCAGAACATAGACGTTCTGCAAGCGGCGAAGAAGGAGCAGCGTGAGCTATGCCGCGTGGGGCAGGGCAGCTGCCGACGCTTCCTTCTTGGAAAGCGAGCTGTTCCTCCTCCCTTCTCCTCCTTCCATCATCATCATACTCTCTTTGCCAGGAGCAGCTAAGCTGGCCGCTGCCCCAGTTCCTCGGCTATCGTCCTTCACCGCAGCAGTGATCCTTATTCCTCGCTTCTTATAGACACCCTTCCACAGCCTCCACCCCCTCTAACTGATCCAGTCATTTTTCTGGGCAATGACTGCTCCTGCTTTGTGCAAAAGGATCACAACTTGGACAAAAGTAAGGAAGAGGCAGTGAGGGCTGGAAAAATGGCGATGATGCAGATATCCAGGCCAGTGTAGCCAATGCCAAAGCCTTGCATGGCCGCAATGGAAGCCTGGTTGGAAGGCTGGACTATCCCAAACGGCTCCATGCCTGCCAATCATGCTGTCTTTTCAGTTCATGTCATCTTGCTTCTTTGCTCCCTATTCCGATCGGTGTCTCCCAGTCTTTGAGTTGCCAAAGGAGGTAGAAAGCCAACCAAACTGGCGCTGCTTGTCAGCCAGAGCAGCAGCGACGGGGCGAATGAGGCGGCCATTGCGCAGTGCTGGACGAACCCAGCCGTGGGTGCAGTAGCCGGCGCAGCTGGTCAGCATCCAGGCATCCAGGCGCCCTGCCTCCCGCAGACCAACACTCGGCAGCCGCTCCAGCCTGTCCTTCCTCCAACCACCTCTGTCACTTTCCAGCTCTACAGAATGCATTAATTGATCATTAATCAGAGTAGACGGTTTGATCGGACTGCTGGATAGACAAGCGGACCATATCTGTGGGTCCTGGATGTAGGGCGAGCTCCATTGGCTGGCAACGAACTCGCCGTCAGAGGCTAACAGCGGAGCCAAGCCCTGGAGCTGAGGCTGCTGCTGCGGAAAGCCGCTCATGAGGCTCATCTGGCCCACTGGACTCTGCAGGCGCCAGGCTCTGGCCTGCAGCAGCTCTCGTAGCGTCGCCGCCCCCTCCACTGCCTGTCCAGAAGACTGCTCTTTCTCTCTTGACGATAGGAGGAGGGGATGAGCCAACAGAGTGTAGGTAGACGGGAAGGCTGCGGAGAAGGCCCAAGTCCCGCTCCAGGCTGGTGAGGAGTTTGGCGAGGCGCCAGCGGGGCGGGTGAACCTCAGCGCTCCAGAGGCTGGCAGTGTAGAGGCTGGGTCGGCTGAGTGGCTCGCCTGAAGAGGAGGTGTGGGGGTGGGGTCGGGAAGGAAGGAGAAGACCAACCGACAAGTGTGAGGACAAGCTGGGGCTGCGGCCAAGCGTCCAGGATGACCCTGGCTCTACTGCTTTGCGGCAGGAGGTGTGGGGGTGGGGTCGGGAAGGAAGGAGAAGACCAACCGACAAGTGTGAGGACAAGCTGGGGCTGCGGCCAAGCGTCCAGGATGACCCTGGCTCTACTGCTTTGCGGCAGGAGGTGTGGGGGTGGGGTCGGGAAGGAAGGAGAAGACCAACCGACAAGTGTGAGGACAAGCTGGGGCTGCGGCCAAGCGTCCAGGATGACCCTGGCTCTACTGCTTTGCGGCAGGAGGTGTGGGGGTGGGGTCGGGAAGGAAGGAAGGAGAAGACCAACCGACAAGTGTGAGGACAAGCTGGGGCTGCGGCCAAGCGTCCAGGATGACCCTGGCTCACTGCTTTGCGGCAGGAGGTGTGGGGGTGGGGTCGGGAAGGAAGGAGAAGACCAACCGACAAGTGTGAGGACAAGCTGGGGCTGCGGCCAAGCGTCCAGGATGACCCTGGCTCTACTGCTTTGCGGCAGGAGGTGTGGGGGTGGGGTCGGGAAGGAAGGAGAAGACCAACCGACAAGTGTGAGGACAAGCTGGGGCTGCGGCCAAGCGTCCAGGATGACCCTGGCTCTACTGCTTTGCGGCAGGAGGCCGTGCTGAATCATCTACAAGACTATCTGGTAGTTGTCTAAACCATCGACGCGGCTGATGGAACTCTCGAAAAGCAATAGTCGCAACAGCGATAAGCTTCTTTTCTGGGCTTTAACAAACTTCAAATAACTACTCGCCGCAAAATTGATAGAGAAGTAGGGCAACCTGGACAACGTTGAAGGTGAGAATTGAACGAGGCAGATGTTGTCGAAGATTATCCAGAAGTAAAGAAAGCTTGCTGACTGGAAGCTCCATGAAGACGGGGAATTACTTAAAAGCATCGATTGGTTTGAAAGTACTTGAATCATCTTTGGCAGGCACGTGCACACAGCACCCGTGAAACTGCGCAAATGGCACAGCAAGAGCTATAAAATGCATTTTTGCGCGGCCGAAGGCCGCCTGCCGCGGAGGGCAGGGCAGTCAGAGCTCCGGAGGCCGGAGGGCATGGGTGCGGAGGCCACGGAGCGTAGCCTGGCATGCGAAGCATGCTAGGCAAAGCGTAGGGGCCGTAGCACCCGTGCCCGGAGGCCGGAGGAGCTCTGGCGCCCTGCCCGAAGCGGCGGGCGGCCAAGGCCAGCTTAACCAGTTACCCCATTTTTGCGTCCGTCTGTCCGCATATATATATATGTGTCTTTCCGGGGGCGGGCCTCCGCGGTTTTTCAACGAAATTGGCTGATTTTTTGCATGAAGGTCCGACTGGGTGGTATCTCCAGGCCATTTTTTGCGCTTGACGTAATTTTGCGTTTTTCGCCCAAAACCCAAATTTTTGATGTTTCAAAGTACGAAAATTCATAAATCACTGGTTTTTCAACGAAATTGGCTGATTTTTTGCATGAAAGTCCGCCTGGGTGATATCTCTAGGCCATTTTTTGGGCTTGACGTAATTTTTCGATTTTTGCCCAAAACTCAATTTTTTGATGTTTCAAAGTACGAAAATTCATAAATCACTGGTTTTTCAATGAAATTGGCTGATTTTAGGCAGATACGTCCGTCGAGGTGCTATCTTGAAGCTGGCAAAAGGAATTTCCGAAATATTTGTTATTTCTCAGTTTATGGACAAAAACCTAAATTCTTGATGTTTCAAAAATTTGAACATCCATAAATCGATGGTTTTTCAATGAAATCAGTTGAATTTTGGCATGTACGTCTCTAATGGTGATATATTGAAGTTGATAATAGAATTTTTCGACACATTTATTATTTCTTGATTTATAGTCAAAAACCTAAAATCTTGATGTTTCAAAAATTCGAACATCCATAAATTACTGGTTTTTCAATAAAGTCAGCTTAGATTTGGCAGATACGTTTGCTGCGGCAGTATCTTAAAGCAGTTAAAAGGAATTGCTTAGCTTATTATCTGGAACAAAGGCCGCGCATCTTGGCAACAGCCGAGAATACCTTGTTGAGCTGAGAAGAAGCCGGTTTAGTTTAAAAGAGGGTGTCTGTAAAGGTCGAGCAATTTGAAGAAACTATTTTTACTCGGATTTTGACCGCGAAGCGGGCCCGAAGGGGTATATTTATATTATATATTATATTATATTTATATGTATATTTATATATATATATATATATATATATATATATGCTAGGCTACGCTTCGGGGCCTCCGCACCCATGTCCTCCGGCCTACAGAGCTCTGACTGCCCTGCCCTCCGCGGCAGGCGGCCTTCGGCCGCGCAAAAATGCGATTATGGGAAATTTTTAAACGTTACTTCATAAGAGTAGCCATATCTCTGGAACAAAGCCGAATTTTTGAAAACGGTTTGCAGAGCTAAGTATCCCACCAAATATTCCTATAAGCCAACTTTGAAAATTCAAAGTAAAACAATTGTTCGACCCTTACAGACACTTTCTCTTAACATTTGCGTTTTAAAAACGGCAGCAGTTTATTTTGACTTTCATTTACGAGACTGAAAACTAATCGGAATCGGGTTATGTCAAGATCAATCATCATTTATCTCATCAGAATTTGACGCGGAGTCAATCTGTTCGGCAAGCTCTCCGTCGCGTAGCTTGAAAACGACGGGAATGGCCCAGTGCTGCATGAAGGTGCCGAAATATATGCCACCACTCGGCACAAAATAAAAGTAGGATTCCTTGGATATCGGATCGTCCTGCATTGGATCTCTTCATTGCCTTCATGCGTGACCTTAGTCATATTTCAATTTATTTTGCCTCCTTCAAAAATTCATTCATAAAATCAGTTTATTTTGTACTTATTATGAACAAATGTTTAAAATGTGGTTCCTAAAAAGTTTTGTTCAGTTAAGTAAGGAGTAAGCAAAAGCCTCTACGGGTATAGGACTCAGAGGCTAAGAAGTGGGCACCCATTCATCCGGAGCGCTGAGCGTACGACTGAAGTTGGCGAATAGGTTGCCGTCAATCACGCCGACGGTATGGCGGGTGAGACCATCTTGTGCAGCCTCCTCCACCACGATCTCCTTGTCTTCGAAGATGAATAGGTCGTGTACCGCCAACTCCCCGCCTTTCATTACCAACGCCACCGCGTCCGATTCACCCTCTAATCGCCGGTGTTTTATTGCGCTTACTCTTTTTGTCGATAGACATGGCCTCCATTGAAATCCACAACGATGAGGCAACATTTATGTTTGAAAAATGTTTTGGCTGAATGTCACAATGCTTGTCAATTCGTAAAAACATTGACGGTATAGCCATGTACATTATCGGCATTATCTGAAAGGGGTTGCATTTTGACAATGTCCCCTTAGTGACAGTCATCTGACACAAGTTTTCAGCCTGAAACTGATGCTATACGCAACCATTTTGCGTCCAAAACCAATGGCGGTCCAAAAGCTGCTGATGACTCCGCGAAATCGTAGCTCAACGAAGATTTGGTCTCCGTCGAATTGCCACTCGGCCGAGTAACGCCCTCGTTCGAATCGACCGGCCAATGCCAGCGGGAGCAGCAGGAGCAGATGAAACCAACACATCGCCACCACTTCTCAGACGCAATGCCTAGGCCTGGTCCTTTCCACAGTGCAGCAGAGGCACAGACAAGAGCGCTGACCAATCCATCAACCGGCCTAAACTCGCTTTGCGACTATCCGCCATGTTCAGCTGACTCTTCGCTCCAGCAATTTCGAATGAGTTCCGAGTACAGAAACCCACTACTGCCAACAAAGTCCCTTTCTTCTGGCTCATTTTCTGCCAGAATCGATCAACCAATAGCGCCCGGATGCAGCAAACAGAATTATTAGCGTGTCCAGGCAGCGTCCGTATATATCGCAAAGCAGTGTCTGGCTGCCATGCTGCTCGAACTTTAGCTTGTGAGGAAGAACAGGCAGAATAACAACAAGTGTCGGTGGCGCCATTTCACTCCTCCCCCACAAAGTCCAGCCCTGAAATGCTCGTGCAAGCGACAGGAGGCGCCTGGCCCAGAAGCGCTACCTGAGGAGGCGTGTTTGCCTGACATCATCCACGCAGCCGCTTTACACTCCCCTCTCCGTCTTCCTCCTCCCAGCCCCTCCCTCGGCCGCAAAAAGCCCTGGCCAGAGTCGGAGAGGGTAAGTGACGACCCCTCTCTGTCGGGCGCCTGTTCCTAGCCCCATTCTCACTCTCGCCCAAAGCTCATTCCTCGAGGCAAAGAGAAAGTCGCAATCTCGCCAGATCTACTGCCATGGAGAACTACAGTCTCATAGCTGCTACGCACACGTAAGACGAGGGATGGAGGCAGAGGAAATGAGTGAAGCTGGCGTTGAACTCAGGGAGACGGAGGAGTTCGGGAGCTTCCGCATCGCGCAGATGTTTGTCCACTGCCTGGGTCTTGTGGGCCAGCTGATAGGTGCTGTCCTGCTCTGGCGCCAAGCCCTCCATCTCAAGGTGCCTTCAGAGCTTTGCTCTCTCAGTGATAGAGGAAAGTAGCTCTGGCAGAGTTGGGCGCGAACTTCGCCGGAGGACGACATCTCGGAGCTGAAGCTCATGAACGACCTCTGGCGCCACTGCAATGCCGTGGACGCCATCGGCCCCCTCCTCTTCATCGTTCCCACTTCTCAGAGTGAAGGATTGGGAAGCGAAGGGAGGAGTAGGAACTTTGAGATCCTGCAATCGGTGCCGGCGGTGGGGAAGGTACACTGCATGGCGGCTGGCGTCGTCTCCGTCTTCTACACCATCAGCATCGTCCTCTTCGCCATCCTCGTCCCCATCCTATCCATCCTCGTCACCGTCCACGTCTACAAGGTGCCCCCATAAAAAGTCGTTGAGAGCCTAATCAAGGCTCAGGATGGGTTTACAGGGCCAGAAAGCCTACGTGGACTGGCGTTGTCTGGTGATCCCGTGGCCGATTGCTGTGCTGGGTGGGGCCACGCTGGGCATCAGCATGTTCAACTACTACGAAGCATACGAAGCCTGCTCCCCAGCCTGCTACACCGCCGCCTGCATCCTCGTCCGCCGCCTGTTTGAGGCATACATTCCTTACCTCCAATTTTCATCCATCAATCATTTTAGTATTTTTTGAGTCCATGAAAAATACTAAATGATTGATGGAGGAAAATTACAAATGGATACAAATGGACAAAATTGTGAATGGAGGCAAAGGAGAGGGAGATGTTTTTAGACAGTGTTGCCGGTGGTGGTGGTGCTGGCGGGTGCGGCGCTGATTCTGCCGGTGCAGAAGCTGGTGCACGCCCAGCCCAGCAAGGTCTTCCACGAGGGCTACCGTGTGGTGCACATGATCCTCTTTCTGGCCACCTGGGGCCTTCCGCGCCTCGCTCACATCCTCCTCTACCCTACCACCCTATACCCTTCTGAGGTTCTCCTCTTATCTTCGTCTTTCTCCTGCTAGGCCTTCAAGGCAAGCGCTTTTAGACCCAGCTGGCTATTCACATGGTGGCCCACTGTCGACACATCGCCACCGCCTTCCTCTACTGCTTCTTTGCGCTCTTTGCCTAGCCTCTGCTTGTTCGGCCAGGCTGCCGCATGATGTCTGCTTAATCGTGGATAGGACCGTTCTTAGTAGCATTATTGATATTTTGCACTCTGGCTTAATGAAGTCAAAAAATTGGATAAGTTTGAAAGACAACTGTCGCCTCCTCACTGACCCTAGGGCTCCTGGCCTCTTGGTGCAGAGCTGGCCCCGCAGGGTTGCCAGCCTGTGGAACCGGTTGCCGGAGCTGGCAATCCTGGGCACCCCGGCCACCTTTGCCGAGGCTGTGCGGAATCTGCCCTGAGCCCTGGCATCCCTCTTTCGCTATTTCTTTCTGCTCCTCCTGCTCATCTTGTTTCAGCATGCTGTGATCGCCTCTGCTGTTTTTTCCCCAACTCTTGTCGTTGGAAGAAAACAAACAAACAAACAAAAAATGGAAACTTTAAACTTGGTACGGCTCGTTTTTGCGTCGATGAGCCAAAGAAAATCCACAAAGAATCATCTAGAGCTCCGACTTGAATCGTTTTGCTTCATTGCCTACAAAGTTCATTTCTTCAGTTATAAAGGGTGGAATTTATGAATTATTTCAGCTCTGAATTTTCAACATTTAGCTATGAGAATAACAGCAGCCGAATGCTAAACAGACTAAATTTATAGCTCGCTGGTGATTTTGCCAGTTGCCAGATAATAAAACCGTTGCAAAAACCTTGAAAAAGTCGGGCCAAGAATGCTCTGCCCTCCCTGGACTCTTCGCCCAGGTGCAAGTCTTCCAGCAGCTCCTCCGCCACATCCTGCGCCTCCTCCGGGTGCTCCAGCACTGCGTCCTTGTAGAAGGCCACCGTCTGCGAGATCTGCACAGCATACACTATTCCAGAACTAGAAGTTCTAGGCGCTGGAACAGCTAGGCAGACCGCATCTTGGAAATTGCTCGGCGTCCAGTGTGGGAAGGCGGCACGGAACTTGGCAGTGTCCACGGGGCCTCTGCTTACGCTCGGGTACAGCGTCAGACCGTCCTTGCTACCAAGGCGGATGTTCTCATCCACGTCTGCAGCAAAGAAATCATACAATCACCCCCGGACGATGTGATGTCGTTGTGGAATCCTGGTCATACTGTCTAAGATCCAAACTTAGGGATAGGATTTCGCATGAAACTTAGGCTAAAGCAGAGGCAATTTTGTGGTTTATAAATGAGTGAAGCTGTAATTGAGTAGAATGTGCAAGGTGATAAAGGCGCACCAATTTGATAGTGCTGTTGAATGGCGACAGCAAAGGCTTGGAGGAGTTGGTGGAGGGAGAGGGGTTGGGGAAAAGCGATGTTGTAGGCCTGATTCAGCCGGGCATCGGCAGGCCTCAGCTGCACAATCTCAGCCAGCGCCGAGGCCACATCGCCCACGTACACTTGGCTCGTTTTCAGCGCCTAAATCAACATTTATCTTAGAACACTCGGAATCCCAATAATTTTATTCGAAACATATATCGTAAGCCGTCATTTGAAAGGCGCATCATGGGGTTATCGGTGAAATGCAGCCAACCAGATTGCTGCTAGGAACGGGCACAGGGCTGGCCAATAGCTGGGCATGGAGGAGCCAGAGCTGGAGTTGCCAGAAGCGCTGTGTCGTGTCCCGTTCGCCCAGGACGTCGGGCAGGCGAAGTGCCAGCCAAGGCATTCCCTATCTCTTCATTTTTTTTTCTTCACTCAATGGCTGCGAAGAACCTGAGCAGCCAGAAACTCTTCCACCTCAAGCTTCCCGTGTCCATAGCTGTCCAGCCGATTTAGCCTCAAATTAGTACGGGTAACTCCCAAAAACATAGGCGAAACTTCTTCCTCAGAAACATTAAGATGTTGTAACTAAACATTTTGTGCGAATATTTGGATTTCGATGCTGAGAGACTGGGTTTCTAGAATTGCTCATTTTTTATATCACTAGAGAAAATGGGACAAGCTCATACATGTCGAAGGGGGGGCGGGGGGGGGGGGGCGCACGGACGGGCCACGTGGGGAGTGAAAATTTTGCATTTCGGGGGGGGGGGGGGGGGGGGGGGGGGGCGGGCGGACCCGTCAGCTGAAAATTTGGGGCTTGGGGGGCGGGGGGGGGGGGGGCGCTGGACGTACCACGTCTGCCAAGGGTATAATTGTCCTGAAAGACCCTGAAACACAAAAAATTTTCTGCCAAAAATTGTCCATTTTTGGCAATATTCTTGCTTCCATGTGTTCTTTATGTGTCATAAAACTCAATAGCATGTTGTAGTGTACAATATATTATCATTTATTTGGTAACACACCTAATATATTGCCCTTTTGCCTTGACGGAAATACGTCCCTACCCCGCGGACCCCCGCCCCCCCAAAGCGCCCCCCCCCCCCCCCCCGGACCTACCACGTAGAGGGCAAGGAGGGCGCCCCCCCCCCCCCCCCCCTCCGCCCCCCTTCGGACGCACGTGGGCGCCCCCCCCCCCTACCATTTGACCCCCAGACAAGTATGGGAAAGCTATGGATATGGAATAGTGTACTCTAAAGTTAAACGTATTTTAAAACAAAAGCGAAACATGGATTTACTGAGTAGTTTGAAAAGGCTGTGATAACCTATCTCGAAGCTCAGCACTGGTCGGCCTCACTGCTGACCTTTCGCGAATAGCAGCAGCACTACCAGTCTCCGGCTCGCAGACTTCGTAAACAGAGTCGCTGCTGATGTAGATGTACACGCCACAGGCTTCCCTATCAACTCTCACCCTGTCACCAACAGCAAAGCCCTCCTCAAAATGCCCCGGCTCAACCGAATGGCCGGGAACAGCGGCTCCACATCAGTCCGCCTGTAGGCACTGAAGTCGAGGACGGCGTCAAAATTCCGCTCCCTCTCCAGCACTTCCAGCAGTGCCTGGGTGGGGGACAAAGGCGCATCAGCCATGGCTGAGCTGAAGGGAAGCGAGGGAACGGAGCAGTGGCTGGCGGCCTTTCGCCGATCGCAGTGGAGGAAGCGAACTCGGTGGCGCAGGCGGGACTCCCAATCCCAGCGCCAACGGCCGCGACTGCTCACTGTCATTGCGTGCCCTGCAGTCTAGTCCAGTCCTTGGAACTGCTTAGAGTTGATGGGTAGCAGGAATGGGCAGGAGACCTTGCTGGAGAAGGTGTTCCACGGCAGTGCCACCGATGAACCCGGTGCCACCAAGCACCAGCAGCTTTCTGCTCTCCGAAGCTGTCATCTGGTGGGCAAACAATAGTAAGCAGGCCACTGCTTTCATTGCATTTTTCAAGTACCCCTGCATGCTAATCAAACTGTTTTTTGCAACAATGAATGAATAAAATAAAACTGAAATATTATTGCCAAACAATTTTAAGAAGTAGTGACAAATTAAGCAACCAAACACACCAAGGGTCAAAAGTGCGCAGATTTTGTGAAAGATCATAGTGACCTATGTGCTAAGACTCGGGCCTAACGCATGTTTGTTCCAATCACGCTGTTTCTCTTATTTTAGAACAAAATTGATACGTCTACTTTGTGAATGGTTAATTTTAAAACAGTCACCATCCAATATGGAAAACTTGATTTATGTTTTTTAAATATTTTCGTCTTTAAATTCAATTGTATGATTCGATAACCATTTAATTTTCCAACGTTTTTATGGATAATTGCATAATCAATTATGCATCATTTGAACCAAATCGACAGAAATTGTTTTACAAAATAATTATTTTATTAAATTTGAAAATGCGTTCAAATCACGACATTGCTATGAAACGTCGGGCAATACAATACACGATTTAACATTCATCATTGTCTAGTTCGTCCTTTTCTGCTCAGGACATCAGGGAGATTCCACGATGAGCTGAAATAGAACAGAGCTGGGCAGGAAGTTCGGAAGCTGAAAAAACGGGAACCTGCAGGGCTTTTGACGACAGATGGACTGTTCCGACTGTGCTCCTATGCACACATCGCAGGGGCACTCCCTGTGCCGCTGGCGAACTCCTGGCCTCAAGCTGATTTTAGCATGCAACAAGAAGCAGTTCAATCAGTTCAGTTCAATCTTGCAAATATACGTTACACAAAGATTCATTTGTTCCGCTTTCTACCTTCATACTGATTGATAAGCAATGAGTGAAGAGGTAAGCTGATTTTTCTGTTTTGATGTATTCAAGGCGAAGGAACCCGCAGGTGGAAGAGCAGGACGACCATGGCGGCCAGGCACTCCATTCACAGCCGCCCCTCCTACTCGCCTCTCGCGCCCAGTGTCTGTGCAACAATTGCATGGACATTTTGCTGAGACTAGATTTGTGCCCACGCATGGGAGGCTATGCCTGGATCCCGCTTGAACTTGGCCGCTGGCGGTGACCAGCTTCTCGCTCTGCCGTAATTCTGCCCGCACCTCAACATTTACTGCTGCCTCACCTATCAATTCCACCATATCAGTCTCATTCTAGTAATCTATTGCTAAGCTACAGGCCCCCAAGAACCGGCTTTTCTAAAACTTCTCTTCAAAAGCCACGCGTGTAATTTAGTCCTGTCGGTTAATTATGTTCGATATTTTAGCAGTCCACAATCCTTGCTTCTGAAGCCTCTGGCAATTGTGTTTAAATTTCTCCCCTCCCCCAGTACCCATAAGGCTGCCTAGGACAGGCCTCGCCCTGCTCGCCCAGCCCCGGGCACTGGCCGCGTCCATGGCTGCAGGCCCGCTGCCGTAGCCGCCGCCCTCCACAGCCGCAGCCTCCCCAGGCCCCCCAGGCCGTCCACTCCGGACAGGCGCCCAGCTGACAGGCCTCCGCCTCCCCCGCCAGCCCCGGGCAGGCCAGCGAGGCTTGGCCATCGGCGCAGGCGCAGGCTCGCGTCCGCCGCCGCCGCCCCGCACTGCAGCTGGCCGAGCAGGGGGACCAGGCTGCCCAGCGGCTCCACTGGCTTTGGCAGAGGGCTGCCGGGTCCTGCATTGAGATGGGGGCTGGAGAGGGTTGAAAGGGATGGAGGAGGATACGGGTGGGGAAAGGTGGGATGGGGAGTAGGAGGACGGTGTGTAGGAGGGGCGGGGGTGGACAGGGCCAGGGGATACGTAGCTTCTGCCGTAGCTGTTGCTGGGAGGCGGTTTATGGAGAGGTTGGTGGGCATTGGGGAAGCGGGGCGGCCAGGGATTCGGCTCCACCAGTGAACTGGGTGCCGGCAAGCTTAACTCCCGCCCATCTGCAAACCCCAGGCGCTCAGCATCCACCCACAACAAGCTCTGTCAGAGTACAAGGCGGCGGGGGCGAAGAGGCGCAGGGGCGGGACTGGAAGCCTTCGCCTTGGCAGAGATGGCCGTTCAGGCAGGCCCGCGTCCGCGTGGCCAGCCGAGCCCCCGTTTGGCAGCCTCGCCAGACCGACCAAGCCTCCCAGTGGAAGCAAGGGCCTAACCTCTTTCCCATCACCTCAGCAGTGGACAAAAAGGCTGCATGCCATTGGTGCAGGCGACGTACTCCTTAGGGTCCCCGAGACAGTTGCTGCCCTCGCCCAAACCGGCACAGCTGCAGAGGCGCGCTCTGAAATACGGTTAGGGATGTTGGAGGCGATGAGGATATGGGTGGAAGGGAGTGGACCGAGTGAGGGTGCCATGGCCACAAGAGGCGGAGCATTGGCCCCAGCCATTCCACTGGGTCCACACGCAGGGCGGGTAGGCTCTGGAGAGAGGTGGGGCAGGCTGGTGCTCCTGGCAGGGTGAACTGCAGGGGCGAAACTGCCGGTCCTTGCCGTAGCAGCTGGCTCTGGGCGCACCACGACAATGCCGCATGCGCTCCTTAAACTAGCCAGCTACACCCAACCTTGCCACTAGGTCCACTGAAAAATAGCCCCCCAAAATGGCAGTCTAATTGGCGGCTGAGGAAAGTGGAGCAAAACTGGGGAATGAAGGTACCTGAAGACCTGAGCCGCAGGTGACGGAGCAGATGCCCCAGGGCTGCCACTGGGCCCAGCCGTACTGAGGCACTAGCGGAGCTACAGTTGACACCGGAAGTCCAGGACACGGCGGCAGAGCACAGAGGCGCTGAGCAAAGTTGCTACCAAAGCATTCACCGCCCAGGCACTCTCGCGTCCTGCGTCAGTCTATCTTAGCTGCTGCAGATTACGTAAAAAGAGGATAAAACAAATGTTGGAAAGAAATGAAAATGGGGAAAAGGGTAGGGGAAGATAGTGGGACCGAAAGCTTTTGGTGCCTTGGCCACAGGTAGCAGTGCAAAGATTCCAGGCTCCCCAATCGCTCCAGCCGCTTCGATCCGCTGGCGCTGGCAGCTGCTCCCAGGGACAATCCGTCTCCCGACAGCTTCCTACACTCCACATCTCTTCCATCTCTCCCGTCGAGCTCAGCCTCAAACCATCAGATGCTCGGCAGGTTGCAAAAATGAAGGTTCAAGTAGTAGAAAGAGGGAGGAAAGCCACCTGGTTCTCATTCGGTCGCCCACTCCGCAGGTGACGCTGCAAGCAGACCAAGGGCCCCAGGACAGTGCCTCCGCCAGCCCACCCCTCTCCTCCTCCTCGTCCTCCTCCTCCCACTCCTCCTCTTCCTTCTCCTCCTCCTCGTACAAGTCCAACTCCTCCTCTTCACAGTCGAAGTCGTTGCAGAAGTCATCCTCTTCCAGCAGCTCTCGCTGGCATTCGCCGGACTCGCAGTCTCGCATCTGTTTTCAATTTCTTTTCATTTGTTAGCTACTTTCTCAGATCAAACGATGAAAAAAGCTCACGCGCATTCTTATCCCACCACCGCAAGGATCGCTGCAGGGGCTCCAGAGGCCCCAGGCCCCGTAGACGGGCTTCGTTGGAAGACGTGGCGGCGGTAGGGTGACTGGGCTCGGTAGGCTGACAGGGGCTACAACACCGCCGGAGCAAGGCTGGGCCTCTTCAGCAGACCCGGAGGCGCAGTCCCCGAAGATGCAGGCCCTTCCCCGAGTGCTCAGGCCTGGGCCCTCAGAGGCAGAGCAGGCACCCCAGGGGCCCCACTCCCCCCACGCACCCGCTGCTGAGCACGCCAGCTCAATCAGGTCAGCCAGCTTAGCGGAGGCACGCCAAGAGCGGTCATAGAGAATGTAGAGAATGATGATTGTCCATGCTACTGCTCAACTAATGCTTGACACCAGTTGAGGCAATATAGCCTGGACCTGAGCTCTGGCATTGAAAAGACTTAGCGAAATATATTGTAGTTCGCGCAATTTGCCAAACAAAGTCTCCTGTCAACTAAAATCAACAGTACACTGCTATTCATTACTCAAATGTGAACCGAATTTTCTTTCTTTGAACATCATTTTCCTAACAAATGTACAAGGCCAGTCAGAAGGATACCTTCTGGAAGAGGTTGTACTGGGCCCCATCCGCCGGCCTAGCCAACTGAACGCCCGGGCTGGCCATGTTGTCCTGATAGAGAGTGCAGGTGGGGTTTGCAGTGCCCGATCGGCGGTACACTGCCGCCTGACAGGCTGACTCCGCCGCGCAGGCTGGAAGCAGAGTGGCCAGCTGAGGAGGAGGCATACCTTCTGGAAGAGGTTGTACTGGGCCCCATCCGCCGGCCTAGCCAACTGAACGCCCGGGCTGGCCATGTTGTCCTGATAGAGAGTGCAGGTGGGGTTTGCAGTGCCCGATCGGCGGTACACTGCCGCCTGACAGGCTGACTCCGCCGCGCAGGCTGGAAGCAGAGTGGCCAGCTGAGGAGGAGGCATACCTTCTGGAAGAGGTTGTACTGGGCCCCATCCGCCGGCCTAGCCAACTGAACGCCCGGGCTGGCCATGTTGTCCTGATAGAGAGTGCAGGTGGGGTTTGCAGTGCCCGATCGGCGGTACACTGCCGCCTGACAGGCTGACTCCGCCGCGCAGGCTGGAAGCAGAGTGGCCAGCTGAGGAGGAGGCATACCTTCTGGAAGAGGTTGTACTGGGCCCCATCCGCCGGCCTAGCCAACTGAACGCCCGGGCTGGCCATGTTGTCCTGATAGAGAGTGCAGGTGGGGTTTGCAGTGCCCGATCGGCGGTACACTGCCGCCTGACAGGCTGACTCCGCCGCGCAGGCTGGAAGCAGAGTGGCCAGCTGAGGAGGAGGCATACCTTCTGGAAGAGGTTGTACTGGGCCCCATCCGCCGGCCTAGCCAACTGAACGCCCGGGCTGGCCATGTTGTCCTGATAGAGAGTGCAGGTGGGGTTTGCAGTGCCCGATCGGCGGTACACTGCCGCCTGACAGGCTGACTCCGCCGCGCAGGCTGGAAGCAGAGTGGCCAGCTGAGGAGGAGGCATACCTTCTGGAAGAGGTTGTACTGGGCCCCATCCGCCGGCCTAGCCAACTGAACGCCCGGGCTGGCCATGTTGTCCTGATAGAGAGTGCAGGTGGGGTGAAGAGTTTTGTCTGCTCTTTCTGGTGGTCCGATCGCTTCGTATTTATTTGGAAATCTGACTGAGAAAAGGCGTAAACGCTGGAAGTTTGCACACGGCTGCAATGAGGGCGCTCAGGATAGCAGCGCTTGTTTAAAAAGCAATTCCAAGCCTACATTCTGCCCGGCCACAAAGAAGCAGGACCGAAATCAATAGCTGAACAGTGAAAACTGCAGCTCTAATGCTAGTCTAAAACTAACAATCCTATAAAGCGACCCAATGGATAAGGCAAGTTTGGAGTAGGCCAAATGGGCAGAGAAATGCAAGGCGCGTATCATGATCAAAGTTTTGGAAAAGTTTTGGGAGCAGTCGATGCAAAGAGATAGAAAAGTTTTTGGGAGCAATTGATGCGAAGGGATAGAAAATTAGGCTGTAGCAAAAGGATGCAAGTGGGACGGAAAGGCTGGGAGGCGCAAATGAGCGGGGGCTGCCTATGCTCCTCCTCCTCCCCTCCACCTTCCCCTCACCCCTCCCTCCCCCACTCCACCGCTCACCCCCCACTTTCCCCTCTAGCTCTTTCGTAGCAGAGGGCGAGTGGAATTCACACACTCGGACCCAGGGGCAAGAGGCACTCCTGGATTCGTCCAACTCTGCATAACGATTGAGCCTAAGGGTCAAGGGAGGTTCGATTGGCAGAGAAGGCGAGAGATTTGGCAAGAAGGTTGGCGAAATGGGATTTGGAGTCTAATAGCACAAAAAGCCAATTCTTAGAAGAAGGGATGGGAACAGTTGAAAGTTGAGAAATGGAGTTGAGGCGTTGAGTGTAGCAGAAGGAATGTTGATGGGTCAGCAGTGTCGGGAGGTGGTAGGAGGAAGTGTTTGCAGGCGGCAGTCTGGGTGGTCCCTGGCCAGAGACCCTCGCCCCGCGCCGTTGTCTTGCATTCCATCCACGCTCCGCCCACCGCATTCCAGCTCCTCCTTATCTCAATCCTCACACCACCCAGCATGGGACTCAGCGAGAGGATTTCATCACCGCAAGTGGAGGGTATATGATAGCCGGAGCTACCACAGGGACCCTCCAGCGATTCCGGAGCCGGATTAGAGGCTGAAGGTGTCGTGGGCATGGCTGGAGTCGTTCACCTCCGTCTCCACGGCCTCCTCGCCCACCTCCAGACGCACGAGCTTCTTGACCGGGTACTTGCTCTCCCTCCCAGTGCCCATCCTGGCTGTCACATAGCGTAGGCATCCATCAGGGCCCGGGTGTAGCTGGAGTAGTCGGATGAGGCGCCAGTCGGAGCATCTGGAGTCGTCGTCGAAGAGCGCCATGTCCCCCACCTTCCACTCCGCGTCCTCCCTTCGCCCGCTCGCCTGGTACGCGTCCCTTTCTTGCAGCAGCTGTAAGTACTCCTTCCTCCAGCGCTTCTGGGCTTGAGCCAGGGCCTGGGCTTGGAGATGGAGACGGTGGCGTAGAGCTCGGGCTGGTAGGCCTTGAGGAGGCGGGAGCCGTTGGAGCAGGTAGGGCTGAGGCTTGTAGCCTGGGATAAGCAGGTCGGTAGGTGTGAGGGGCTTGAGATCCTGTAGGCTGGAGGCTTGGTAGGTGAGTGGTCGGTTGTTGATGATGACA
>JASANA010010727.1:0-11646 GCA_030248095.1 Ptycholaimellus sp. GST1_10 | reverse complement strand
CTAGACGGTTCGGGAACCCATTCAGCCTACATCTAGACTTGATAATGGTTGCCACCTTTGATTACAGTGTTAAAACTTATTAACGTTATTAATTTCTGAAATATGAATTAAGTGAGTAATTGAGATTCGTTGCGATTACGTATTATTTGATTAGTTTTTATTCATCGGAAACCATAACCTAAACTGGAAAATAGCTTGATTAGTTCTCAACCTGTTTATATTCACAATAAAAGCAAAAAAGGAATCACTGTGTATCCATTTGATTGGGGGCGCAGGGCTTCAGAGTGGTTGAGCAGTTGGATGAGTCCTTTGAAGAACAGTCGCCGGACCGGAAGCACTTAAAGAAGGCCTCCAACCGGAGAATAAGTCCTTGGACAACCTCCACTGAAGGCTCGGCCACAGTTGCTCATCCTGCGGTCCATTGAGTAAGTGTACGGTCTACGTTTTCAAAATTATTTGTGTTATAACATGTATAATAAATTATCCAAACCTGAAACATTAGTTTATGAGTGGAGCCAAATTAATGCCGGAGCCTTTCGCCCATCGCTGTAAATTTTCTAGATGCTTTTGGAGAAAACGAAGCGCAATTCTGAACGATTTAGGTTCTTCGGCATTTTTTAAAAAAAGGAGCACTGGAAACGACCACAAAATGACTGAGAACAAGCAGTTTATAAAAAGCAACTTTCAAATTGTGTATCCAACCGTCATCCGTGCCCCCCTTTCTTTAACCCCTTCCTGCCCACTCCATTATATAGTATGTCAATATAGTCTCCATGGTGCAAGGCATATTCTTTTTCCCAGACGCAGCTTCATTTTCTTGAAATAGGTCAACAAAAAAGCTAGTTTTAAAAGCTTAAAATGAATTCAAAATGGATCAAGCAAAACCAAGATAATTTTGAAGAATAAATATATCGATGAAATATGGGCTGAGTGGGTAGAAAAGCAAGGTAGTCGTCAATAGGGATCTGGGTCATGATCGAGCTCCAGGGGAGGCTGAAATCCAGTGTAGAGGCCTTTTGGGCTGGGGAAGGCTGTGCGGATGGCGGCCAGGATGCAGAGCAGCAGCTCCACCCGCTCTCCTCACTTCAGCTTCACATAGAGCCAGCAGGTTGTTGAGCGATAGGTGGCATATTGGCGGCATTGTTGGGGCTGGAGCTGGTTTTCTTGCCCTTTAGCTCCTCCTCCTGATTGAGGGAGATTCGAAGGACGGTGGAGTCGAGGATTCGGGAGGTGAAGAAGGTGTGCATGCTGAGGCAGGGGAGATTGGCAAGGGCCTTGGCCATGGTGCGGGAGTAGTTGATGTTGCCTTGGCCGCTGTTTTGCACATCAAGCTTTTTCAGATTATTTGCATTATTTCAGAGTTACGCTTATGCCTAGCTGTATAGTTGAACTTCAGCACAATCCCCCTTTTAATTCGTTTAAAACATAATTTAGTGCGAGAAAATTTAGCCTTGCCATTTGTCAATACTAAATTGCATTATAACATCAGCTTTCTGAGTAAGTCAGAATGTAGGGACAATCACATTTTGGGCTGCTCGCTAAATGTCGCATCGATTTTCCAAACTTTTTTTTGCCAAACGTTTAGGTTTTTATCATATCTATCCATTGTTAATGGGCGTATTTGGGCGTAGCTAATCTGAATTTTTGACGATTTTTTTTGTTACGAAAATTCAATTCTCCTATGCTACAACACATGAAACTTTGAGATTTTTTTTCTCAAAATTTTTACACAAACGTGCAAAAACCAAATATGCTTGCAAGCTTACTTTACCTAGCTCTGCTCATAAAAAAAAACTAGGCCTGATCTGAGGGGGGTGACATTTCTGATACCCTCCCTTTAACAAGGTGGACAAGGCCGCGCATCTATTGGCGATAGCCGATAATACCTTGTTATTGTGGTAGCTTTTGTTACCGCTTGTTTTCCCTTGTTCCAGGGAACGATTTGTTATCTGGATTTTGTTCCCTTCCTGCGCTTGATAGTTTAGCCAAAGAGGCCGTTAATCTTCCGCAAATTTTCTGCGCCATAAATCAGAAATAGAATATGCTGGCATCGGAGCAGCCAGTTTGGAGGTGAAGACAGATAGATAGCTAGGGCCGGAAAACTAGGCCCGCCATGCATCAAGCAGAGACGGCACAGCGGAAAAACCGGCCCTTTGCCAGCGTCTAAACAACAAAGCAGGAAACTGTGTAGGTACGCACGTGCAACCTCTGCGGCCGCACCCTTCATCTGCCCTTCTTCACCCCAGCCGGAGTGGCAGCACATTTGGGGGCAGGCCAGAGCGGAGGGAGGCAGCATGTCCTCTGCACCTCCCCTACGGCTGCTACGCCGTCACTTTGCCTTGCACAAACGCCAGCTCAGGACTGCAACAAACAACCCTTTTGCTCTAGCCATCAAGGTCAATCCCTAACTTCAGGCTGAAGTGCGATGATAGGCAGCGTTGTAACGTTGCAGAAGGGGAGCAGCTTTGAGAATGGGGAAAATCTACCATATGAGAGACGGGAGTACGAGGCGATCTTCAAGGAAAGCATCGAGAAGCCCGACACATTCTGGGGGCGCCAGGCAGAGCGTCTGGTTTGGCACAAGAAACCAGAGAAGATCCTAGACCACAGCAATCCACCCTTTACCAAATGGCTTGCTTCAGTGTGCATTCCATTTCTGGTAAGGTATGAATGGTAATATGATGAAGGTTTGTGGGAGGAGAGATCAGCACCTGCTACAATGCCCTGGACAGACACGTGGAGGCGGGACTCGGGGACATGGAAATCATCATCCATGACTCTCCTATCACCCAATCCATAGCCCGCTACACATATGCTCAGCTGCTGGACAAGGTTTACAGTTTCAACTAATTTGCAATCAATTCTTAGTTTGTTGTTTTGAGGTGCAAAGGTTAGCAGGAGCCCTGCGAAAGTTGGGTGTAAAACGCGGCGACCGAGTCCTCATCTACATGCCCATGATCCCCGAAACCCTTATCAGCATGCTGGCCACCAATCGAATCGGCGGCATCCACGTCATCGTCTTCGGCGGCTTCGCAGCCAAAGAACTGGCCACTCGAATACAGCACACTCGAGTAATTTGCCATCTCAAGCTTCTTGATGTGCTGGTGAATGATGAAAAGAAGTGATGCATTGGAGGCGAAGGTGATTCTGACTGCCTCCTGTGGCGTGGAGCCGAAGGGTCCGATAGCCTACAAACCGGTGCTGGACGAGGCCTTGGAGCTGTCCAGCTGGAAACCAGAGCACTGCCTCGTCTTCCACCGAACCAACCTCCCCGTCCTCCCCAAACTGCAGCCGGGGCGGGACTTCGATTGGGAAGAGCTCTGCGACGCTGCTCAACCTGTCCTCGACTGTGTCCCCGTGGACTCTCAGCAGCCTGTCTACCTCGTCCATACCAGCGGCACCACTGAGACGCCCAAGGTTACCAACCAACTTTTTGCATGCCACCCATGCTCCTGCATGGTCGATACTGAGGATAGCGGCTATAGTGGAGAGAAACTGTAGGGTGTAGAGCGGCCGACGGGTGGGCACGCGGTGGTGCTGCCGTGGGCCATGCAGACGATCTATGGCATACGGCCAGGGGAGACCTGGTGGGCGGCCTCCGACTTCGGCTGGGTCGTCAGTCACTCCTTCTCCGCCTACGGCCCACTCATCTACGCCGCCCGCAGCATCATCTACGAGGGCAAGCCTGTCGGTTGCCTCCCTTCTTCACTGCCAGACAATTGAGGAGGTCAACCAAAGCTGATTGCAGGCACACCAGACGCCGGCCAGTTCTTCCGGGTGCTCAGCGAGCACGAGGTGGCCGGGATGTTCGTGGCGCCGACAGCCCTGCGCGCCATCCACCAGAAGGACCCGGACGCTGTGGAGGGGCGGAAGTACCCGCTGTCCAAGCTCCGCTGCCTCTTCTCCGCCGGGGAGAAGCTGGACCTGGACACGCGGCAGTGGGCGCTGAAGGCCTTCGGCACGGCCGTCGTCGACCACTGGTGGCAGACTGAGTCCGGCTGGCCCATCACCGCCCCCGCCACCGGCCTGCCCAATCCCGACCTCAGCCCTGCCCGCGACGTCTCCGGAAAGCCCATGCCCGGATGGAATATTCACATCCTCAACGTTTCATTTTGCCCACAAGTCTCTCTAATGGGGGAAGGCTGATGAAAAGGATGCTTTGAGGAGGAGGGCCAGCCGTTGGGGCCGGGAGAGCTGGGGAGGGTGGCTGTAAAGTTGCCGCTGCCGCCCGGCTCCCTCTCCACTCTCTGGGAGAGCGACGATCGTTTCAAGGAGACCTACTTTCAGAAATTCCCGGTTGGGAGTATTCCATGCCCGCCGGCTGCGGCCTAGATTTCTTTTACAGGGCTACTACGACACGGCGGACGCAGGGCTGATCGACGACGATGGGTCGGTGTCCATCATGAGCAGGGTGGACGATGTGATCAACGTGGCCGGGCACCGGATAGCCGGCGGGGCCTTGGAGGAGGTGGTGCTGGAGCACCCGGCCGTGGTGGACTGCGCCGTGGTGGGCTTCCAGGACGAGCTCAAGGGCGACGTCCCCGTCGCCATCGTCGTCCTCCACGACAGTTCCTCCCCTTCCCTGCCCTTTCCCTGGGACACTAAGAAGCAAACTGCTCCGGCGTTTGCCAGACCACTCAGGGACTGAAGTGGAAGCGGAGGTGAAGGAGCTGGTGCGAGTGGAGGTGGGGGCCTTTGCGGCTCTGAGGGCGGTGATTGTGGTCCCGAGGCTGCCCAAGACGCGATCGGGGAAGGTGGTTCGAAACAACCTCACCGCTATGCTCAACGACCGCGATTATCGCGTTTCACTGCTTCACTCTATATTGGCTGCCACGCAAATAGCCTACTACCATTGCTTAGATTCCGGCCACGGTGGAGGATGCGGGCGTGTATCCGGAGCTGGAAGCTGCCTTCAAGCAATCCGGCCTCATTCATTCCTGTGGAAGAGCTGTTTGAGCGGAATCGGTGATTTCCACGATTATTTAAAGCTAGTGTAAATAACTTGAAAAAATCATAAGAAGTATGGCAGTTTTTCGTTAACATCTGAACTTGTGAAAAACAGGGTGTCACAATTTACAGTTTAAAGGCTAGCCGTTTGTGATTCCCTGATTGGTCTTTCTTTGAAATGAATAAAGCAAAATGTATTGCCAAAGGAAAGTAACGATAAAAACTGTAATACTGTAACATACTTACCTTTTTTATTTCAGCAGTGATCAAATAACATGAAACCTCTGGGATAGGGTGTTAAGGTTGTTAAAATAATCGTAACGCTTTTGCACAGGAAATCGCCAAAGTTAAATCGACACTTCTATTGAAGTTAGCAATGCGATCACCGAATATTTGATATTCAAGATGCTATCTTAATAGCGTAAATTAACGACCAAGTCTGTTAACTCATTTGACATATAGCGGATAAAAAATGAGCTGTCCATATTGTTCTTTGGAACTCTTACCCTCAAAGCTCCCTGTTCACTTCACGAGGTTTCATCTGGGAAAGCTGGCCACATCTCCTCGTTGGTGCTGCAGCGAATGCGCATTTGAAGCCATCAGTCCTCGCGAAGCTGCGCGGTACTCCGCAATTCTCTCCCACACACTTCTCACATTCCATTTACTTTCTCAACTGGCCGAGCTCTTGATAAAATTAAAAGCAGAACCCAAGACTCAATGCCCTACCAGCACAGAATCAATGAGTCCATTTTTTAAAATGGATTCCCATTCCACCATTTCCTCCAAATTCGAAGTCCAAGAATCGGCAATGAAGCATTCTGAAGCTTACATACCTGAAACTGCTGCATGCCGTCGATGTGGGAAAGAACTCTGCGTTTCCAAGAAGTTAGGAAGATTTTCAAATGCTTCTTTTGATTTTACAGCCTTTTTAGCAGAGCATGGAGTGTCACATCATAGCTTGCTACAAACTTCGTCCAGTTCACTGTACCATCTGTGGGTTCGAAATGACCCGAAAGAGCGATATTAGAAGGCATCGCATACAGAACGACCAATGCAGGTACAAACCAGATCATCAGTTTTTAGTCAATTGGATAAATTCTAGTGGGGCTGAAGCGGTTCTTTCGAATCGTTTTCGGGGCGAAACTATCGTGAGGTCTGGTTCTTCTGAATGCTTTGGCATTACCAGTGATTTTTGGAAAGGTTTCATGGGATTTCTTTTACTTCACTTTCGTTGCTGCTGCAGATTAAATAACCCCAAATTCTATATTTTGACTAGTATACAGATTTATAGAATGCTAGGTGTTTTGATTCTATAAATTAGGCTGATTTTGATCCAAGAAATCCTTGAAAAGTGAAACTCCCAAGAAAATTCGATAAAATTGGAGTAAGAAAATTCAAATATGTTGATGCTACCAGATAGCTACAACGAATCTGCATCGTACACATTTTGCTGACAAACCAAAATTGTCGCTTCATATGCATTTAGTCTGCAACTGAAATAAGCAATGGCATGTCCGGAATGTTTGGTAGAAATCTCGGCCCCAAATCTGGCGGCCCACCGTGCTCGAGTTCACCTCGGAAGTTTGGCCGCCTCTCCGCACTGGCAGTGCAGCCAATGCCCCTTCAACACCTCAAGACCCGCGGACGCTGCTCTTCATTCCCTACTTCTGCAACACCCCAGCATCCATCTACGTCTTCCCCGACACACTCAGCCAGCAACAGCCGTCAAGACCTTCCACTCACAGCCTCCAAGCCCAAACCTCCACTCTGAGACACAACCTAGCAGCCAAATTAAACAAGATGAACTGTTTCCAAGCAGAGCAGAGATTTCGGAGAGAGCAAGTATGAATAAAGAGCTGGACGGTCCAACGGCTGTGTGTCGGCGCTGCACTAAGAAGATTTCTGTCTCCAATAAGTTCTCGCTGTTTGAATCTGGCTTTATTTGAAATGAGGAATTACAAGAGCAATTTAGCAGGGCGCAATGCTTGGGAAACCATGTCATCTCCTGCTTCGGCCTCCGTCCTTTTCAGTGCGAAGCTTGCGGTCGCAGGTCTACGCAGAAGGCCCATGTCCAAGCGCATCAGAATTCCAGCCAGTCTTGCAGGTAAGTTTGTATTTTGTGGTGCTAATAAGAGCCCTTTGCTATCCAGTGGCGCTCGCGTTATACTATCCGACAAAGCAGGGGATGAAACGATAGTTCGTGCTGGATTTGAAGAGTGCTTTGCCATTGATAGCAGCATTTGGAAGGGCTTTAAAGGCTTCTTGTGATTTTAGTGATGTTAAAAGCTAAACAAGGCTCTCATATTTCGATATTTCTTATGCTAAAACATGTTTATTTCTTATGCTCGTTTTGGCTTAATGTCAAACAACATTATGACAAAAATGAAAAATAAATTTTATAGCCTGTTTGACTATTTAGGTTTAAAAATGGTAATTTTTGTTATTTACTGTCAAACATAACAATTTTAATGGGGCTCAATTTTAATGTTCCAATCTAATCACAGTTGCAAATTGGCAATAAAGACATTTAATGAGTAAATTAGCCAGAAGAAAAAGATGTGTGATAGGAAGCAAAAAGAGTAAACTAGTCCAGAAATAGATTGCAGGAAGGCATCTGGTCCTGTGCTGCAAGGAATCGGAGTGGTAGGGCCTTATTTCGTCGTCTTGCCCCCTCGCGTCGTCTTCTCCCGTCCCCACCTTTCCCTGCAGTCCTCCGACTCACTGCTCCACATACGCATGCGAGGAGTGTGCACCGAGTCTGCCTCTTATACAAGTCCTGGTCACTGGAGGACCGTCCACGCCCTCACAATACCTCCTTCTCACACATTGCACACCTCATCTTTTCCTTCTTCATCCATCCCCCATTCCCTTCTCCAATTTTTGCCGTTCCACTTACAATATGCAACTTCATTCATTGCATAGCATTAATGCATTTTTCATAGTCTTAAAAAATTAACTTGGATCATGAGCTAAGTTGTGGACATGATTAAATTGCAGAAGGTGAATAGCGTTTGCTGGGGCCAATGTAAATAGGTAAGAGTGAGGTTGGGGAAGGTTGGAGATGGGTGGCCCGTTTGCGCCCTGCACGGGCCATGGAAGCGTGGGGCGCTGCATTCGCTTCAGCTTCTATGCAGCAACCTTTGCTTCCACCGTTCACCTACCCTCATTTCCTTCGTCTTCACCTTTGTCTTCTCTCATTTCAGCTCTCCTGCTTTCTCTGCCTCATCTTCGGCACCTATCTGGTCGCTACTCGTCGGCCTTATCAGGTTCTGCCAATTAGTCTTGTCCTCATGTTCTTGCACACATTGCATTTTCAGGCTTTAATAGAGCCGAAGATGTACGTGGATTCCGGCCTTATCCTTGTGCTGGTAGGACTCATTGCCATCGCCAACCACTGCATCGGCATCTACGCTGCCGCCAAAGACCTACGCTGTCTTCTTTACACCGTTCCCATTATTTCTTCCTTCCGGTTGGATGCCTATTGGTGATGAAAATTGGTAATTCGCAGTACAGCATTGGGGGTGTGGTGATTTTTGTGATGCTGGCAATCGGTGGCGTGATCGGCCTCGTCTTCCGTCAGCGGGTTTCATTCAAACCTCCCACGCGCCTCTGCCCTAAATCCAGTAGTATTTTGCTGGCAGCTGCAAACGATCATTCCGATGGACGTGAAGATGCTGAGCTTGGCGCGGGAGTTGTACGGCTTGGACGATGAGATCACGGCCGCCTGGGACCGCGTTCAGGCCAACGTTACTCCATTCCACCTACCCACTCCCCATCAACCCATCCTACCCTACCCATTCCAGCTGGAGTGCTGCGGTGTGAACGAAGAGTCGGATCTCAAGCTTTGGCGTCGTTCCAAATGGTGGCCCACTGGCTGCTGTCAAGCTGATCTCGGAGAAAAGCAGATGGTGCAGGTACATGAAGCAGCGACGCAAGCCGAAGTGGATCCTGCCCGAGTCCTGCTGCGTGACGGACAGCGGTGGCTTCGTCAATCGACCAGCCTGCCTCCACTCCAATCTCACCCTGCCCAATCCCCAATTCGTCTACACTCAGGCTACTCCTTCAGACTATCGGCAGAAATGCTTGTGAGGAGAAAGAAATATTGCAGACTTGCTTCCAGACGCTGAAATCGGATCTCCTGCACATCGCTTACATTGCAGCGGTGCTAGGCCTTAGTTCCAGCTCTTTCCTGGTTCCTTTAATTCCCCATTGCCCATTGCATGCTGGAAATGAGCGCTTTTGCAGTTGGTACCGGCTGTTTTGGCCGCTGCTCTCGCCAAGCTCGTACAAAAATAGACTGCCTCTTAACATTTTCGCCGAGTGTTTGTGTATTGAACGTTGTATCGCTTTCGAAAAAAATTTATTCGCCCGCAATTTTACCAACAATTGCTTAGCAAAACTGCCTAGAGTTTAAAGCAGAAAAGGACACCAGTTTATGGGCACTGCATAAAACCAGTGTCCAAGATGCGTCCGTTACACGAAATGAAAAAAATAGATCTGCAGAAAATTCGTCGAAACTGGACACATTTTCAATAAGAAAATCTGAGAATTTGAAGAATAATTTTACGGCTGTCGTCTGGTGACTGAATAGACAGGTAGAAAAGGAGGCCATCGCAGTCTATAGGCGAGGTCCAGCCAGACTACTTTTTAGCTCTTCCTCATCCTCCCAGTCCACAGCATTCTCTCCCTCTCTTATGCTCATTTATTATCAAAGCCATTCATCTTCTTTAGCCAAGATTTCCACTTCCTTTTTCCCTCCAGCACGTTCCCGGGTTTTGCCAAGTCTTTTTGGAGAAGAAGGTACTTTTTTGAAAATCCCAGGCACGTGCTGGCCCTGTGTCTGTGTCATAAAGCTCGCTGATTGCAGTCACATCTTGCCAGGTACTTGCCGCAAATCACCTTCTGTTCCTAAGTCTTGCACTTAGGTTAAAGCACCAACCATATTTATTGGCAAATTTTTTGGTTGCTGATATGCTTTGGCGCAAATGGTGGTGTAATTGCAGCATGGAGGTGTATGATGTGTGTGTCATATAGCTCGCTGATCACATAGTTCATCCTAGCCACTCATTCTTTCTGCGAACAAGGCCGCCTCTTTGCCAGCCTATTTTCTTGCAGCTGTCATTTGACAAACGATGAATCAGGTTTCAACGCCAACAGGTCCTGTAGATGGCGCAAGTGGGGAGTTTGGGCTGGTAGACATGTTGCTCCCCCTGCGTGACCGTAGCCGCGTCCAGCATGCCGTGGCAAGAGCCGCCCCAGCCTCGCATCCCCCCCACTGCCCTTCAACCCCCTCTCTCTCCTCCTCCTGCCTTGCACTTCACTTCTGCTTTTTGGTTCGGTTTAGTAAAGAGACCCTGGAGGTGGTGGGCATCTCGCACGTCAGCAGCATGGAGAAGCTGGACAACTAGGGCAAGGAGAACGCCATCCCCGGCGTCACCTTTGTCCTCCGCTTCGACTACGCCCTCTCTTGCAACCGCTGCAGAGCCGACGTCTCCCGGCCCTTCAGTTTGGAGCCCCTGCCCAGATCTCCGCTTCCTCCAAGCCTCCCTCCAGCGCCTCCGCTAGCCTGGACTGGGACGCTTGCTGGACCCCGCCTCGCCTGCACCTGGACAACCCCGCCGCCCACTACGCCAGCGGACGGGACGACTCCAGTGTGCACCTCTCCCCCTTCGAGGCACCGATCTTCCGCTTCTCGGACTCCCTCAAGGCTATCCCCTCCCTTCTCCTCCTCTCTCGCTTCCTCATCCTTCCCGTCTCCATCATTCTCTCCTTCTCCCCCCCTGCGCTGCTCTACTCTCGCCCAGTCGTGCACTTTACGCCGTGGCAGAGTTGAGCACACAGTCCCATTTCGTCATGTCCAGCCCCGCCCCCCGCCAGTCTCCAGACACTCCCCCGCCCCCCGCCAAGCCCACACACACCCCTCCCTCCTCTTGCCTCCCACGCCGTTCAAACCCTCCCGCCAACCCTCCTTCAAACCTTCCCGCCAACTCCTCCCGCCACCAGACCCCCTCCCGGGCTCCCGCCATGCAGGACAACTGCGCGTCCCCCTCCACACCCCTTCGCGCCTACCCCTACAACCCCACGCACAACAACGCCTCCTACTTCAAGTCCGCCCAGGCCTGCTCAGCCTCCTGCCCCGCACCCAACAACCACACGCAGAACAAGGTCCGCTGCGCCAACTGCGACTCCGTCTGGTGCCGTCGAGGAGAAGATGCTGCCTGGGCCCCTGCAGGAGCTCTTCCTACGATGGGTTGGCAGGCTGGGGACACGGAGACGAGGCGTACGGGACGTGCGGTGCGCTGGGTCTGCCTGCCCTGCCAGGATCGCCATGGCCTTCGCCCCCGCCCAGCTCTCCATCAACTCCACCAGCAAGGCCTCTGTCGTCGCCTGGCCACTCTCGGCGGGTTCTCTCCCAACCGCTTTCTCTTCCCTCTGCTCGTTGAGGAGGAGGCGGAGCGAGAGCAGCGAGAGTCCCCGGAGGATATGGACACGGAGCAGCGGCCGGCCAGCCAGGCGCCGGTGGGGGAGGAGGCGGCGTCGGGCGAGGAGGACAACCACGACCACTCCGCTCCGCCTCGCCACCCTTCGCCTTCCCCCGGCCCGCCTCCGCGTCGGGGCCTTCCTCGTCCAGACCCGGATCGTCTTCAACTCTACCAGGCCTACTACACCCGCATTGCGGACCAAGTGGAGCGAGGAGTG
>JASANA010010725.1:0-24250 GCA_030248095.1 Ptycholaimellus sp. GST1_10 | reverse complement strand
GCCGATTGGTAGAGTGGCTGAGGCGCAACAGCTCCCACGGATGCAACGGAACAGCACAACCAGACGCATGTTTCAATTTCGCTTCAAAACTGCGCTCAAAGCTCTCCATTGTCAATCTTGATATGACAGCAATTCATAATCTTCGAATACTCCTGCATTCATGTTGCTAGCTTCTCTAGCCACCGAAGCCCCAGTAATTCATCCTCAATCAACCACCCCCCCCCCCCACCCAAAGCCAACCCTTGCCCTCTCTGCAGGAGAGCGAGGCCCTGTCAGCAGCCGAAAAGGACGCCTTCATCCAACGGCTGCAGGAGGCCAGCCGTAGGCTGAAAGAGGCCCAGCAGAGCTGCTTAGGCTGCCAAGGCCGAAGAGGCTAGCCATCACCTGGAGGAGGAGGCGGCGAAGGCGGAAACTGAGCGAGCGGAGCGAACCAGACTGGTCCTGGAGTTGGCTGAGAGTTTTTTTGGAGGGGAACATGTGAGGCGGCCTTTACTTGGCTGGCTGAGGTTTCCAGATGTCGGTTTATAAAGAAGCTTGCTAGTATAGTTTAATTCTTGGGTCTCATAACTGGGCTTATTTATTCATTAATTTCACTATCCCTCCCTGTTCATTCAGCAAAGTCACAAAATCACGAATCCTTTTCAACTTTTCAACATAGCAATCGGAAGAACAATAGAATCACTCAACCACTTCATTTCACCACAGTGTCAGGCTCTTCTCATTTTGAGCCAATTGTGTTTCTCCCCCTATCCACCTAAATCCTGATTACGGCTGACAGATCAGTGTTGCACTCGGAAATTGGAAGGCCCAGATCGGAAATCGGAAGAATCGGAAGACCCTCGGATCGGAAATTATTACCGATTTGGAAATTTTTTTCCCGGAAATTGTCGGAATCGGAAGAATCGGAAGAATCGGAAGAATCGGAAGAAATCGGAAGAATCGGAAGAATTTTTGTGGATTTCCGAATCTCAGAAATGTCTACCGGAAATGACTTAGAATTTTCCGATTCTTCCGATTTTCTTCCGATTTCAAAAATCGGAAATATTTTTAGGGATTTCCGACAGGAAGGGCCTTTTTTGCGCAGTTTAGCCCTGATTGAGGGCCAGGATAGTGCAGTGTATGTATCTCAATGGAGGTGGGCTGACTTAACACACTTTTCATTTTGCTTTTTTGTCTTAAAATGGCCATAATAGGCAGCTTATACCCAGCCTTTTAATGTTTCTAACCCCTTCCCCGCATGCAATGTTATGACATAGGGAGCTCACTACCCAGACTCCTAATGTTTCTAACCCCTTCCCCGCATGCAATGTTATGACATAGGGAGCTCACTACCCAGACTCCTAATGTTTCTAACCCCTTCCCCGCATGCAATGTTATGACATAGGGAGCTCACTACCCAGACTCCTAATGTTTCTAACCCCTTCCCCGCATGCAATGTTATGACATAGGGAGCTCACTACCCAGACTCCTAATGTTTCTAACCCCTTCCCCGCATGCAATGTTATGACATAGGGAGCTCACTACCCTGACTCCTAATGTTTCGAACCCCTTCCCTGCATGCAATGATATACATTCCCCCACATACGATGCACTTTTGCCCCCATATAGACTTTTCTGCGGAATCAAGCTTAATATTCACTTTTTGGTTATATGCATGGTTCACCTCCCAACACATGAGGGAGGGGGGTGAGTATGGTATGTGGGGGAAATTGTTTGTATACTTTATGTGGGGGCAGACATCTTCTGTGGGGGGGTTGATATGTGGGGGGAGCGAGCATACCATACTCGTGGGGAGGGTGATTTATTCATACTCCTAATACAATCAACGATAACTCCAGAACTATTCAATATTTTGTGACAAAAATTTATCATGAGTTGTCCCTATATGCCATGTGGGGGCAACTTGTGCTACATTTTTGTCAAAAAATATAGCGTAGAGCTGGAGTTATAGTTGATTGCATTAGGGGTACGAATAAATCACCCCCCCCCTCACGGTAGCCCGCTTCCTATACTTAGGCATAGGGAGGAGGGAGGCTCCCTATGCTTAAGCATATGGAGGAAAGGGGCTTCCTATGCTTCGGCATAGGGAGGAGGGAGGCTTCCTATGCTTCGGCATAGGGAGGAGGGAGGCTTCCTATGCTTCGGCATAGGGAGGAGGGAGGCTCCCTATGCTTAGGCATAGGGAGGGGAGGTCTCTAACACACAGGTTCACACAGGTTCACACTTGTCCAAGCAGGTTTGACTCATGTGAGGCCTGAGAGCCAAGCCAAATGTGACACAAAAGGGCCAAAGATGCCTCAAGGTTAATGGGTTCGTATCACTTTCAGACGCCTCCAAAGCCATCCCCCTGTCACAGAGGCAATGCAGAGCCATCGCAGAGGCATGCATGACCTTCACTGACAGCCAGAATAGCCGAAAAAGTACCCCCACATTTCTTAAATCTGAAATGGGACCTCCCTCGGATCGGAAATCGGAAGAATCTGAAATTTTTTTGAGCCAAGGGACTTGGGAATTAATCGGAATCGGAATCGGAAATAATTTCCGAGTGCAACACTGTGACAGATTAACTTAACATTACAGGGTGTTTAGGATACCAGGAAACGCCTGACTTTAGAGGGCTATAAAATGGTTTCTAGTGTCTCTGAGAATCTCATTCCAATGAGAGCTTAAAATTTGAACTTTTGTGAATATTTCCACAAAAGAATGAAGAGAAAAACCAAAAAATGGGTTCATACCATAGTTTAGAAAATTGGAACCCAAAAATGGAGGTGTCAAAAATTGAATGGAACTGATGGTTCTACGACAATTCCCCCCGCGACAATTCCCCCCACGATTCCCCCCTAACAATTCCCCCCCCCGACAATTCCCCCCCCCCGACAGTTCCCCCCCGAGAATTCCCACCCGGATAATTCCCCCCCGGGATAACTCAGTGTGCTTGCCAACTCAGTGTGCTTGCCAACTCGAAAATTTGGAAAATCTGAGCAAGAGCAAGAAGATGAAGCCCTGCGCCATGGCAAGCACCTCCGGCAACTCCGGTGTCCACAGCTCTGCAACCACCTCCTGTCATCGCCCACGCCAGCACTGGGCCCTGTGGCCGCTGCGGAACATTGTGCCTAGCCCAGACATTGTCGTCAGCCCCCGCCCAGTACCCTCTGGCAAGGGGAAAAGCCCCCCGTCATCGTCATCCCAACCGCCCTCGTCAGGGCCAACCCCACCCTCCCATCTTCGTCGTCCCCCTCTCCCTTCCCTTCTACGACCTCTGCCCCTAATTCCCCCAAAAGTCATCCCAGCTCTACGGCAGCTGCGCCCAAAGCCATTCCCCCTTCCTTCCAAACGTCCCAAGCCCAAAAAGCACACCCTGGTCCTGTCTGTTCTGCCACTTTGCTCTCCACTGGCCTGCCTGCGCACAGCTCCTGATGCTCTCCACCCTTCTGCTGAAAAAGAAGAACCGCCTCTCCCGCCGCCTCAGCCCCAAGGGCAAGCGCAAAAAGCGAAGGAAGCGATGCCGTTTCTCCCGCCGCCTCTGCCCCAGAGGCAAGCGCAAAAAGCGAAGGGAACGATGCCGCTTCTCCCGCCGCCTCTGCCCCAGTGGCAAGCGCAAAAAGCGAAGGAAGCGAAGGGAGGAGCAGGGCGTAAGGCCAGTAGTAGGGCGTAAGGGAGCAGAGCAGGGCGTAAGGACAGTAATGGTCTGTCGCCTGCCTCTCCAAGGCCTCAAAATCACAATCCCACGAAGCAACCTGGGGCAGGCCAATCAAGAACCGCATCTCCCGCCGCCTCTGCTGGTTCAGCAAGCGCAAAAAGCGAAGGGTGCGATGCCGCTCTTCCCGCCGCCTCTGCCAAAAACGCAAGCGGTACAAGCGAAGGGAGCGAGGGGAGCAGAGCAAGGCACAAGGCCAAAAATGATCTGTCGCCTGCCACTCCAAGGCCTAAAAATCAAGCCCCCGCAGAAAGCCGCAAAGTCCTCCATGTCTGAGAAGAGCCTCACAATCGCCTCAGTGAACATCAACGGGCTTCTCAGCCGCCGGGATGAGCTGGAAGCTCTCCTAGAGGCCGAAGATGTGGACATTGCGCTACTGCAAGAGACAAAGACTGGAGCCAAAACGGTGCTGGAGGACGTGGAAATCCCTGGCTTCTGGCAGGCGAGGCGAGACAGACGAGGTCAAAGTGGTGGAGGCGTCGCTGTGATATCAAGAACCACTCTTCCAGCCTCCCTCGCAGAAGAAGGAAAGGGCAGCTTTGAAGCTCTGGCTGTAGAAGTTGGTCGCTGTCTCACAGTTGCCAGCATCTACCGGCCTCCTAGCTGCAATCGAAATGCTGGCACTGCCACAGCATGGCTGCAGAACCTGGCCTCCTACCTCAGCAGACTCGGTGATGGACCTTTGCTTCTCTGCGGAGACCTGAACCTCTGCCAGCTGGCGGAAGAGTCGACAGAGCTGCAAGAGCTACTGCGTTCATTTGCCTTAGAACCTCTGCCTGCCAGCCAAGTCATCACCCATGGAAAACGAGCACTGGACTATGCCTGGGCCAGGCAGCTCCCCATCACCGGCAAACTCCAGCTCAAAGCTCCCTTGGAGAAGTCAGCCCAAGGCCACGCCACCCTCATCTTCGCAGTCCAGGTTCCAGAAAAGAGTGACAGGAGAGTGCTGGTTGGAGGCCGCTGGTGTTGGGAACGTGCAAGCTGGGAGAAGGCCATGCATGTACTGCTGGAAGACGCAGAAGGAGGCTGGAGAGCATTGGCCCACCACCTTCCCCAAGGAAATGACCCCGATGCAGCGCTCCAGGCACTGGACACAAGGCTCCACCTAGCCCTCACAGAAGCAGTCCCAAGAACAAAGGAGAAGCTGGCTAAGCCAAAGGAAAGGCCTACATCAACACCGCAGTCCTGGATGCTATCAAGTCCAAGAACAAGGCCTACCGCCGCCTCCAAGGAGCCCCAAGGTGCAAGAAGCTAGAAAGATCCTACAAAGTCGCACGTGCCCTGGCAAGAAGAGCAGTAAGAAAAGCCAAGAAGAACCACATCCTCAATGCCATTGAGGAAGCTGAGGCTGAAGGCAGTCTCAGTGCGCTGTCCAGGCGCCTGACCAAAGGCCGCCCCTCCCTCCCACCGCTGCGACAAGAGCAACGCCTCCTCCTCAAAGACGAGGAAAAAGCAGAAGCCCTGGCTACAGTCTTTGCATCCAAGCACAAGGCTGCAGAAGAGAAGGGAGAAGGAGCCGCCACAGCTGCCGCGCCACAGCTCCTCACTACAGCGGAGGAGGTGGAGAAGGTGCTGCGAGAGCTGAAGAGGCGGAAGGCTGCCCCAAAGGCAGACATCCCAATGCGCTTCCTGAAAGCCACCGCCAGCACCTTGGCCCCAGCCATCGCCAAGCTCATCAACTCCACAATCACCTCCCAGGTTGTCCCCGCAGCCTGGAAGCTTGCAGAAATCGTCCCAGTTCCCAAGAAAAACCCTGCACCTTCGCCTGAGGACTACCGGCCAATCTCTCTGCTGCCATCAGTCTCGAAGATCTGGGAAAAAGTGGTAGTGAACCGTCTTTTCTTTCTTCTTTCTTTTTAATCTTCCGTATGATCACGGGGAAAACAGAACAGCGAGCAAGGGTGTTCTGAGAGTGAGGAGAAGAGGCGAGTGTGGGGCATTAGATTTGATCAGCATCAAGGAGGCTGCCGACGGCTGCGAGGAAGAGCCTGCGCCCCGCCCTGGCTTCCAAGGCAGTCAGGCGGCGCCAGAGGCCCGCCACACGCTCCGGCCAGCGAGCCCGCTGGCCAGCACCCCCACCTCCTGCCACCGCAAAGTGGTGAGACCCCCGCAGCCCTGAGTGAAGAAGCGGAAAAACAATGGGACAGCCGTGCCAGATTTCTTGGAGGGAAGGGGAGGGGGCTTCTGCACTTTCGCTGTGGAGGAGACAGGCTCTGTAGCACTTTCTAACAAGGAGGAGATCAGCTACTATGCGGCGTCTGCGGAGGGAGGGGATTTGCAGCAGTTCCAGGCGCCCAGCATATCCGCCTGGAGGGTTTGGCAAACGGCAGCGTCTTAGCGTAAATTTTGTGAATTTTCGCTGGACCTTTTCTATCCTGTCTGATTCCCCAGTAGTACTGGGTGACCAGACAGGACTAGCGTATTCGAGTATTGGGCGGACATATGTTGTGAAGGCTTTAGTGAGAAGCTGGGGGGAGGCAGCATGCAGACACTTCTTTATCAGATGGCAGGTAAAGGTGGCCTTGTTGATCATACTGGTGATGTGGGGTTTATGGCTGAGACTAGCGGTCATGAGCATGCCAAGGTCCCAAACTCCTTCGGCTGGAGCAGCAGGGATCACCTTTCCAGCTACCCTGTAGCTGGGACTGGAGCCAGGGCCAATGCGGTAGACTGAGCACTTGCCAGGTGCAACGGCCAGCTGCCACTCTGCTGCCCAATCTGAAAGGATGTTTAGTGCATCTTCCATGGCAGAGGGAGAAGAAGAAGCAAGGCATATGTCGTCCGCGTAGGCCCATACGCCAATCTCAGGGACGTGGCTGAGGCGCCAGATAAGGGGCAGCATGTACAGATTGAAAAGCACAGGTGACGAACTTCCTCCTTGCACAATTGAGGATGGGACAGGACGGGGCTGGGAGACAGAATGACCAACTTTCACCTGAAATGAGCGTTCACAGACAAATTCGCGGAGCCAGTGCTGGATGTATGGCCCAAGTCCCACTGCGCCTGCTATGTGGATTAGCTTTTTGTGAGAGACAGAGTCGAAAGCTCGTGCAATGTCAATATTGATAATGTCGACTGACAGGCATTGTGAGATTCTGCTTGAAACATAATGCTGGCATGCTAATAAGCTGGTCGTGGTGGAGCGTCCTGGCCTGAAACCGTGCATAGCGTTTGGCAGAAGCTGAGCATTTTCAAAGTGTGAGTTGAGCGTCTTTGAAAGGATTCTGTCGAAGATTTTAAGCAGTGAGGGTATGATTGTAATGGGCCGGTAGGATGAGCAGGAGCTTGTACTTCCCTTGCGCTTGTAGACAGGTGTGACAAGTGATTTTTTCCATTGAGATGGAAGTGAGCGGAAAATAAGACAGAAGTCAAAGAGTGTGCACAAGGGAAGTGACAAGCTGCTACCTGCAGCCTTGATTAGTGCGGGCGGGAAGCCACAGGGGCCACACGACTTTTTAGGCTTGAGCCCTTTCAGCGCGCGCTCTATGTCCACAAGTTCAAAGCTCAAATCCTCCAGGGGCACAAAAGGGGCTGGTATGTGAGCAGGGGCTGGAGCAGAGCGGATGACTGGTGGGACAAAGATGGCAGGGAGGCAGCCATCATCGCTGGAAAAAGCAGAGGCAAATTGAGAACTGAAAGTCTGGAGCCATACCTGGAGGGAGCAGAGACTCAGTTTGGCTTCAGAAGAAGAAGTGGCTGTGGAGACGCCCTCCTAAGGCTGCAGCAAACGGTGATTGAGTGTGCCCAGAAGCAGAAAGCCATCAGAGTTGCCATTGTCTCAGTGGATGTGAAAAGATCTTTCGACTCCCTCTCCCATGAGGCCATCAAGCAGGAGCTGAGCAAAAGGGGAGCTCCAGCCTGTCTGGTAAATCTAATCGCCAGCTGGCTGGATGGAAGAAGCTTCAAGGTGCGAGTTGGCAAGGCCTACTCCACCAAGAGATGGGCAACGTCAGGCGTCCCCCAAGGAAGCAGAATCGGCCCAAAGCTCTACACAGCAACAACTGATGGTGCCCTTCTCCTTCCTTACCACTCTGGTACCAAAATCCAGGCCTACGCGGATGACACCCTCCTCATCAGAGCCATCAACTGCGAAGCTGACGTGGAGAAGCTGGAAGAAGACCTAGAACGACTGAGAGCTTTCCTGTCCCAGCTTGGCCTCAGTCTCCACCCAGAGAAGACCCGCATCCTCCTCATTGCCTCACGCCCAGAGCTCCGCCAACTCCCCCGCCCAATCTGCTTTGACGGCGTCCAGCTCCAAGCTAGCCAGTCTCTCAAGTATCTCGGCGTCACTCTGGACTGGACCCTCTCCTCAACTTTGCCAAGCACTGGTCACAAATCTGCGGAGCAGCAAGAGCCTCACAAGCATCACTGCAGAGGCTCCTGGTAGGCCACCAGCATGCAGTCCGTCTGGCTGTGGTGCAGAAAGTGGGCGGAGCTCTGCTACACTCTCTTGCCTATGCCCCACCCTCCACTGTGGCATCTGCGGAAAAGGTGGCCAGCGTCTTCGCCCGCCAAGCCCGGGTCTCCATGGGGGACTGGGACAGCAGCAGAGACCGAGTCCTGACTGCAGCAGAACTGCCCTCATATGCACACACCATCTTCCAGCAAAGCTTCAGCTTCCTGTGCAGCTGTCTGCTTGCTGGCAGAGCCTAGGGGTCTGGCTGGAGACGCAGGCCCTCCCATGCAGCCAGCATGTCACAAGGAGCACAACAGCGGCCCAGGATCCCTCCAGGTGGAAGTTGGTAGAGCTGGAGACAGGGAAGGAGCGTCTCCAGCCTGTCCGCCTGCGCCGCCTCTGGAACCTCCTACCATGGGAACAAGCAGGAATCAACCCCAACACCGATCTCCACTCCAAAGAAGCCGCCAAAGCTGCAGCCGATACACTCCTCCAATTCCTCCACCCAGAAACCCTAAAACTCCTTACTTTCTAGTCACCCCCACCCCTCCCACTCATTCCTTGCCCTTTTCTTTTGCGGGCGGGGGCCGGGCGGGAAGCCGGGGCGGGAAAGCGGATAAATGTCCTTGGCAAAAGTTCCCGGGTAATGTCCCAGGATAAAAGTACCCCGGACAAAAGTACCAATGGATAAAAGTACCCAGGATAAATGTACCCATTGACAAAAGTACCCACGGATAAAAGTACCCATGGAAAAAAATACCCACGGATAAAAGTACCCATGGATATTAGTACCCACAGATAAAAATACCTAAGGATACAACTACCCATGGATACAAGTACCCATCCATAGAGTTCTATTTAGGCTGATGGCAAAAATGGAACAGTTATGAACATACATTCTATTTAGCAGTAGGGAAATATTCAGAAGCAAAGATTAGGCTGACCAAACATAAATGCATCAAAAGCAGGAAAACTTAATTTACCCAATATGATAAAAGTGGGCAAAGCTTAGTAGAAAATTCATAAGAGACAACAGCTCATCATCAATCTTGTCAGTGCCAGCTCAGGCTGCCAGTGCTGAATCAAGCGATTCTGCTGACTGTCTCGACTCTTCCAGTAGTTCCTCTGTGCACTGCCAGCCCAACCCATCAAAAAAATCGATAAATTAATTGTGCAAAACAAACCAATGCTTCAAAACTGGCTGAAAGCCAGAGATCTGGTGCCAATCCAGCCAGTGGCAATCCAGTCTACAACCCTTCTATCTTATTGATATGTGGGTACTTTTATCCATGGGTACTTTTATCCATGGGTACTTTTATCCTGGGTAATTTTATCCATGGGTACTTTTATCCGGGGTACTTTTATCCGTGGGTACTTTTATCCGGGTACTTTTATCCGGGGTACTTTTGTCCTGGGTACTTTTATCCTAGACCCTTCTTTTGTGATGACGCAAGACAGCCTTTTGTTGCTATTGCGATATAAACGGATAAAAAAAAAAATCCCCCCCCCGACAATTCCCCCCCACAGAATTTTTTACACCCCCAGATTTTTCTTCACTCTTACATCCCACAAAAGTTTTCAGAGTTTCTTAAACCCAATTTTCTCAGTTTTGTGGCTTGTAGTTTGTTTTGTAGTTGAGTTTTGCAGCTAGCACACTCGAAATTCTTTGATTATTGGCACTGTAACACCTGTAACTCAATTTGTTATTTCTGTCTTGGCTCTGCGACAAGTTTTTTTGAAGTTTTTTTGGCTCTGTCACCCCTGCAACAAGATTTTTTTAAAGTTTCTTGGCTCTGTCACCCCTGCAACAAGATTTTTTAAAGTTTTTTGGCCCTGTCACTCCTGCAACAAGATTTATCTCACTGTCTTGGCACTGTCACAACTGCGACACGCATATTTTAAGGGCGTTTTGGCTTTGACGTACCTCCAGTTCAAGAAATTACATGTCTCAGGAGTCACAAAACCAAGAAACTTGGAAAAAATGTGGGGTGACAGCTTCAAAAAACTCTAAAAAAATTTGTATTGTGGGCATGACAGGGCTAAAAAAATGCTTGGGGGCATGAAAAATTCTGTGGGGGGAATTGTTGGGGGGGAATTATCCCAGGGGGGAATTATCCGGGTGGGAATTCTCGGGGGGAACTGTCGGGGGTGAATTGTCGGGGGGGGAATTGTTGGGGGGGGGGGAATCGTCGGGGGGGAATTGTCGCGGGGGGGAATTGTCGCGGGGGGGAATTGTCGCGGGGGGGAATTGTCGTGCTACCAAACTGATAGGGAGCGGCTGGGCCATTCGGCCAGCCAGCAGCAGGGCGGCGAGGCACAGCTCCCCCTTTTCTACACAGGAGTCCCAAGAGCATCCGCCAGTTGGTCCACCTTGCTTCTGTGTTGAAGAGGGGGAGCTGCGCCTCGCCGCCCTGCTGCTGGCTGGCCGAATGACCCAGCCGCTCCCTATCAATTCCATTCAATTTTTGACACCTCCATTTTCGGGTTCCAATTTTCTAAACTATGGTATGAACCCATTTTTTGGTTTTTCTCTTCATTCTTTTGTGGAAATATTCACAAAAGTTCAAATTTTAAGCTCTCATTGGAATGAGATTCCCAGAGACACTAGAACCCATTTTATAGCCCTCCAAAGGCAGGCGTTTCCCGGTATCCTGAACACCCTGTAAACATTGATGAGACCTCAACTGCTCGGCAGGTGGCCAGGATGGAGGAGCCAGGAAAGGCAGCACAGCAGAAAGTGGCGGTAGAAGAGTCCATCCGCTGCTCCTCTAGTCGATGTTTCGCCTGAGCTTTGTGAGCAAATCAAAGCAATGTATTCAGCAATTGGAGCGCGATGATGTGGTTATAAGAATGATTCTGACTCGAAGCAGTGTGGCGGTGGAAGAACGTTTGGGGTGCGGTGGTATAGCCTCAATGTAAAGTCGTTAGATACAGTAATTCAGGTAGCAAATGTGAAGGGGCAAAATGCATCAATATTCAGGCTGACGTTCAGGTAATTACAATCTAATTATCGTATCATCTAATTCAATGCAATTGTAGGTGGTTTGATATCGCTTCTGAGGTATTAGCAGTTGCTGAAGGTGAAACGCTACATCTGAAACGAAAGTTCATCGTTTTGTTCAATAAGCCGAAATAGTTGATGATGATGTAATTGCTAAAACAATAAAAGAGCGGAGCTAAATTGCTCCATGTCTGAAGCCTTCTTAGCCTCGGAGCGCGAGGATCTCAGGTAGCTCTAGCTTTCTCAACTCGCTCAATAGCTATCCAGTATCCTTACTTCCCAGCCCAACTCTTTGAAAACCCTACGAGCTAACCACAGCTTATTCTCGGTTCCAATCTGGAGTAGGTCGTGCAGTCTTTGGATGGCGAGTCCGCGGCTCGCTACCAGGCTGAGGCCCGTCTAGCAGCTACATTGAGGTTTCTTCTAGAGGAGAGGCTAGAGGTTTCTTCTCAGGAAGGGCAGAAAGGATTAAACACTGACTCGTGCTTCGCTTCAAGGAAGAGGCGGTGAAACATCAGCTGAGTGAGCAGGCCAAGTCCGCTTCCTCGGAGGCAGAGCAGAAGCTGACCCGCCTGGAGTCGGAGTTGAGGGAGGCCCAAGAGCTACTGGAAGAGGTCCCTTCAGATAGCCTTTCCCACTTCACGTTCTGTTCCTGGCCCCGATTAGACTCTTCTTGTGGCCTCTTTGCCCCTCCTCTCTTGTCTTTCTAGTCGAGCTCATCCTCCGTAAAGAGGCCGATTCTGGTTCACCCTCCATCCTCCTTACCTCTTCCACAAGCAAGACCTGGCCGTTTCAGAGCAACGTCTTCAGATCCCCGCTTCCACCTTGGATTGCCTTCAGGAGGAGATTCGCTTTGCTGGGCATTAGATGGCGTATTGCTGCGCATTAGATGGTCTATTGATATGCGCAGTTGAGGCCGGTATAGATGGGCAGCATTGGTTTACTGCTGAGGAAGGAATTGATGCAGAGCAAAGTTCAGGCACATCAATGAACAGGCGAAAGGCAGTTTAGCTTGCAGTAAACAGAGCATGGGCATTATCAGAGCTCGACGCACGTTGAGGAGGCTTTGCTAGAAGAGGTGGGCTCTGTCTCCATCCTCCTCCTCCATCCAATCACAATCCCTGCAAAGGCCGCTGGATGCTGCACTGAACCAGCTTCTGGATGTTTCATAGCACAAATACAACCGCTTTTGCTTAAACGTCAGTAATACTTCCGTGCACTGAAAGGCCATATGTTATCGCTGTTATTACTTTCTGCTCGAGCTCAAGGACAGCATAAAAAACATTTTGCTCTATACTAAACATTGAAGCAGTGCTGAAATCCAGTCCCCTGTCCCTTGGCGGTCTTAAAACTTGACCATCTGATGTTTCAGCTAAAAATTATAGCCTAACCTCATAACTCAATGCGCAATTCTCCATCAGCCAAGACCTTTTACTCTTTACCTTGCTTTATCATCAAACACAAACGTTGGGAGAACGAACGCATAAGCATCACTATATGCGCAAACTTAAACACTTGGACAAGGAGTGCTTGGGCTGTCCTCCGACAAATGATTGTCAGATGAGTTCTGAGGAGACTCGAAGGCGAGCTGGTGGCGAGAATGCTGGTGGACTGGTGCTGCCAGCTCTTTCTGCAAATGCTCAGCCCAGAAGGGAGGCCAACTCACTCAAGCTGGCCTGGGAGAATGAGCACCTCCGGGAAAAGGCCTTCCTGCTCCAGTTCCGCCTCGAGGCCAAGGACCAACTCCTTGCTGAGACTGTCGCCAAGTACAAGGCTCAACTCACCGTAAATGCTCAGCCCAGAAGGGAGGCAGACAGGTCTGTCGCCAAGTACAAGGCTCAGCTCACCGTAAATCGAGGCCAAGGACCAACTCCTTGCTGAGTCTGTCGCCAAGTACAAGGCTCAGCTCACCGTAAATGCTCAGCCCAGAAGGGAGGCAGACAGGTCTGTCGCCAAGTACAAGGCTCAGCTCACCGTAAATCGAGGCCAAGGACCAACTCCTTGCTGAGTCTGTCGCCAAGTACAAGGCTCAGCTCACCGTAAATGCTCAGCCCAGAAGGGAGGCAGACAGGTCTGTCGCCAAGTACAAGGCTCAGCTCACCGTAAATCGAGGCCAAGGACCAACTCCTTGCTGAGTCTGTCGCCAAGTACAAGGCTCAGCTCACCGTAAATGCTCAGCCCAGAAGGGAGGCAGACAGGTCTGTCGCCAAGTACAAGGCTCAGCTCACCGTAAATCGAGGCCAAGGACCAACTCCTTGCTGAGTCTGTCGCCAATACAAGGCTCAGCTCACCGTAAATGCTCAGCCCAGAAGGGAGGCAGACAGGTCTGTCGCCAAGTACAAGGCTCAGCTCACCGTAAATCGAGGCCAAGGACCAACTCCTTGCTGAGTCTGTCGCCAAGTACAAGGCTCAGCTCACCGTAAATGCTCAGCCCAGAAGGGAGGCAGACAGGTCTGTCGCCAAGTACAAGGCTCAGCTCACCGTAAATCGAGGCCAAGGACCAACTCCTTGCTGAGTCTGTCGCCAAGTACAAGGCTCAGCTCACCGTACCGGGTGCGGCCTCCTATTTTTGACAAGATTTGAATCTCAGTTTCTCACTTATGGTAGCTTTTCAGAACCCCATCTTTTGCACATATTTTACCTAAATCCTATATTAAATGTGTCCAAACTCCCGTTGAATAAAAGTTCAGTCTCATAGAGAACCATTACATGAAATGATGAAGGGTAGAAATTGTGACGGTCACAAGAAGGAAAAAATTTATATGCTAAAAATCATTCAAAAAATGAAACAAAGGGCGGCAAATTTGCAAGACAAAGGGTAAAATAATTCAATGTATCCTCCGTGGGCACCCTTCATCCGCTTTATGCGTTTTCGGAATGACTGGCAGGTCTGTTGAAGGAATTTTATGTCCATGGAATTCCAGGTGCGCTGCAGGGCGCGTTTGAGTCTTTCGATCGTGTTGTGGGGCTTTGCATTGACTTTGGCCTCAATCCAAGGCCAAATGGCATAGTCCATAGGATTGAGGTCGGGGGAGGAAGGGGGCCATTCACCTGGACTGAGGTAGTCGATTCCCTTGGCCGCAAACCACTCCTGGGTGGAGCGAGCAGAATGAGCAGGGGCGCTGTCCTGCTGGAAGAGCCAGCGGTGGCTGGAGAAGAGACGGGTGCCGAGTTTGCAGACCTCAGCGTCGAGGAATCGCGACTGGTACTCGTTGGCATTAATTTTCACTGCAGCTTGTTTATGCACTATTCAACTGCAATTGCGCCCATCAATTGGCTGCAGCATCCATTCAATCAAGCAAAACGGCCAAATTATTCTTGTAATCTGCGCAAACCCTTTCAAATTCGACTTGGCTTCAATTCTTGCACCATAACTCTTGTCACCTAGAGAGATAAAAGCTGGCGCTTGGTCAGCGTTAAGTATAAGCCTTGATAGTCCATCGTGCCAAATAATTTCAAAATTGACCTTAAATTGAGCCCAGGAAAGCTAGTTACATTTCGTCAAAAATAGGAGGCCGCACCCGGTAAATGCTCAGCCCAGAAGGGAGGCAGACAGGTCTGTCGCCAAGTACAAGGCTCAGCTCACCGTAAATCGAGGCCAAGGACCAACTCCTTGCTGAGTCTGTCGCCAAGTACAAGGCTCAGCTCACCGTAAATGCTCAGCCCAGAAGGGAGGCAGACAGGTCTGTCGCCAAGTACAAGGCTCAGCTCACCGTAAATCGAGGCCAAGGACCAACTCCTTGCTGAGTCTGTCGCCAAGTACAAGGCTCAGCTCACCGTAAATGCTCAGCCCAGAAGGGAGGCAGACAGGTCTGTCGCCAAGTACAAGGCTCAGCTCACCGTAAATCGAGGCCAAGGACCAACTCCTTGCTGAGTCTGTCGCCAAGTACAAGGCTCAGCTCACCGTAAATGCTCAGCCCAGAAGGGAGGCAGACAGGTCTGTCGCCAAGTACAAGGCTCAGCTCACCGTAAATCGAGGCCAAGGACCAACTCCTTGCTGAGTCTGTCGCCAAGTACAAGGCTCAGCTTAGGTTACCGCGACAAACAGAGGAACAGCTAAAGTGAAAGAAGAAGGAAGAATCCAGAACTACACCTGCTCCAGCTACGTCGCGTCGTCTACTTCATCCAAGCTTCAATTCCCTAATTCTAGAACTGTCTTAGGACTGGCTAGAAAGGTCATTTACTCTATCAGTTTTTCTTATATCACAATTTCCCGAACAGCGAACCTGCGAACGCGAACAAACAAAATTAAAATTTAACCTTCAACCACCCTAAAGCTACAATTTTTTCGTATTTACAACTTTTTGTCACAATTTGTATCCATGCACCACAAAAATTACAAAAGTGAACTACACCACAAAAACACATAAGCATGGCGATGCATAAATGCAAAAAACCAATCATGAATCACAACCAAAACCAAAAACGTTTCCCCGTATCTCCTGCAGATAGGACAACGTCCACTACGGGAGCCACGGGAACCCCCACACGTCCACCGTTCTGGCGGCCGGGGACGACGGGACATGCCGCCAGCAGTCGAATTACGGTTGGCCAGGGGGAAAGCTCACTACCTATTCCCAGTGTACAGGGCAATATATTGGATGCTACAGACCAAAATTCGGGGAGGGTGCTACAAATGAAATTGGCGAAAGACAGGGTGCAATACAACAAACTAGGCGATACACTTAGACCAGATTTATCCCAAAATCAATATGCAACAGTACATAGGTGCGGAAGATGCTATACTTGCCATCTCTGGTGCAATGTCAACGAAGGGGTCACACAGAGTCATACAAACAAAATGCTTAGAGTAGAGACAAATAGGACAATAGGTTGCGACACAAGAAATGTTATTTATTGCCTCGAATGCACAGAGCCAGGATGTAAGATGAAATATGTAGGGCTAACAACACAAAGAACTAAAGACAGAATTGGGGAACATATCAGGAACATCAAGAAGGGGGAAAAAGACACAGCCATATACAAACACTTCAACAGGGGGCATGAGAAAATTATTATCCCTAAGCTTGTGATATTAGAAACTATCAATGACGGGGCACCTAAAGGTACAATAGAAGAAAAAGAACAGGACTGGATATTAGCACTCAACACAGCTTGGCCGTGGGGACTTAACACTAACGTTTTGGGTTCAGGAACAATCACAGAATCGACAGACCCAGTCGATAGAAGAAATCCTCCTTGGTTCAGGATAATAGCAAGAAGACCCTTGGAAGAACGGCACCGAAGAAGCAGAGGTAAAAGAACAAGAAGAAAGGAAGGACTAACACTGAAATCTACAGAAGAGCTAGAAGGAACACTACGATACATCAGAACAATGCCGAACGAAAAAGGGAAAATCTACAACTGCCTCTCCCGACATAACGACCAAGAACTAAGAAGACTTGTCCAGTACTGCAAGAAAGAAGAGTCCGAGGAAGGCTTTCTCATCTACCAGATCATATCCAGCTATGCCACATCGAGAGTGAAAATCTCAACTGAAAGAAGAAACAATAAGAAAAAGATCCCAAAACGAACAATCACTGAACAGTACAACAATAGATTAAGTACGGGACTGGGGTCAGCAAGAGTTCTGAAGAAATATGCGGATAAGAACAGAAACATGAAGGAAGTAATCGAAGACACACGAATTAGTTGGAGTCTACCAGAACAACTCGGGAGCACAGCGCTGAACTACAGCAAGTTCCTAAGAAATCTCGACCTTCATAAACTAGAAAGGATCATCAACGACAGCTGCGCCTGCGGAAGACAACCAAACAGACTCAAGGTCGATTTACATATACTAACTGGGGACTTAACATGGATACATACTGAACTAGGGGCAATCTTCAACAAGGGACTTAAATACAGGGGGACAGATGGAACAGGATTACAGGAAGTAGGCAGAACTACTATAGCAACACTAGGGGAATTTGTGAGATTATTAAGGAAAGAACAGATCATAGACGAGGCAGGGGGGATTCAGATGTATTCAGGGCTACATGAGTTATTTGCTGAAATGGTATCCAAGGTCAACAATAACAAGCTAAAACATTCAAAAAATGAGTTAGGGGACAGCTACAAAACCAACCTCAGACAACTGCATCGCAATATGGTTATCACACCAGTAGACAAGGCTTCCAACAATCTAGCAATATGCTGCAAAAAGGGATATCTCCTTAGGATGAATAAGGAAATGGGAGTAGCCACCGATTCGGATGGGGGTTTAACAGTCAGGGGGAACGGCACCTATATTCCCTGGGACGCCGAGACAAAAGACCAACTGCTAGATAGACATGTAGACCTCTTGGAACAAATAGGACTAGGAGAAATGACAGAGGAAAACAGAACTATTCCAGTCATCTGGATGGCACCAAAATTCCACAAAAACCCATGAGGAGCTAGATTCATAGCAGGGGCGAAAAAGAGCAGCCTAAAAACACTAGGGGTAGAACTGACACACTTACTCAAAACGATAGGAGAACATTGGGGACGCTACAGCAGAAGCATAGGAGAAAGGAAAGGCTTGGACCTGTATTGGAGCATAAAAAACAGTTCTGAGATTCTATATCTTTTGAGAACAGGCAAAGGGAAACCCAGCGAAAGAATGTGCACAGCTGACTTCAGCACCCTTTTTACAGCCTTAGAACACAACCTGGTTAAGAACAAACTGAAGGGCCTCGTAGAAATTATTTTTCGGAAAAACAAATACATCACCAAGGGTCCATTCAACTACATGCACTCAAATGAGGATAGGAAAAACGTAAGCTATGACATTACTAAAGTGTTCAGGATGATCGATCTAGTAATAGACGAAGCCTATGTAATGTATGCAGGCAAAATCTTCAAACAAACAAGGGGGATCGCAATGGGAACTAGCTGTAGCCCTTTAGTAGCAGACTTAGTCCTGTCCAAACTAGAATTCGACTATTTGACACAACCGGAAAATTTCCAAACAGCCAAAAAACTTAAAGGAACACGAAGGTACATAGACGATATTCTAAGTTTTGACATAGATACACTAAAACAAGCGGCATCAGCAATGTATCCTAGCTCACTACCACTAAGTTTCGATACACCGAAAGATGGGAGACTAGCCTTCCTAGACCTGAACCTAAACACAGACTCCACAGACAGAGAGCTCTACGACAAACGGAAAGCATTTTGTTTTAACGTAATTACAATGCCAGAAAAACATAGCAACCAACCGCTACAGATAGGTCTGAACACATTCTATAGTCAACTACTGAGGTATATGAGAATATGCACAAAATGGGACAGGCTGGCACAGGTCACTACAGAGCTGGCAAATAACATGCTTCAGAAGAAATATAGTCGTAAAGAACTCACAAATGTGGTAAAAAGACTCGACGAGGCTTATCCAGGGATACTCAAAGCAACAGGGAAGGGCGGGCTAAAACAGTTCAAACGATTAATCTATAACTGCAGATCTTAGGACTCCAGGGATCAAGGAGCCACTACGCACACAGAATCGAGGGGCGAGCGAGGGGACGGAGGGATCAGTGCGCAGGGAAAGAACAAGGAATAATTCTTCTGGTTTAAAGGTAGTTGAAATCGACTTTTACTCCACCCTGTGCCAATTGATGAGATGTGGATGGGGCTGTGCTAACTGTGCCTTACAGATCAAGAATCGACGCCACTGACCAGATTAGTCTTCGATTGGAACAGACTCTTCAAGATTGGATATTCATAATTATCTCTAAACAATCGATTTCTCTATTACTTATCGAACAGATACCAACCTGCGAACGCGAACCCCCTGTACTCTCTATTAATACCCTGTATTTTAACTGCATCTGCTGATAAACCCAATCAAAATCAAAATTACCCAGGACGGAGACGATGCAGATGGCGAGGACTGCGACAACGAGTTTCATGGTGAACCTCCGCTGCTGGTCTGACTGTGCCCCCACAGGCAGGCTCTCTCACGAATGCACAAGTATTCCAAAGTTTAAATTTTTTTTCCAGTCTTAAAATGGCAGATAAATGCTTAACCACGAACATTTTAAAATTTTCGATTGGATTTTCGATTGGATTGAGGATCGAGGATAGGTTGGTAGCTTCTGAAATTTTTGCGCGGCCGCAGGCCGCCTGCCGTGGAGGGCAGGGCAGTCAGAGCTCCGGAGGCCGTAGGGCATGGGTGCGGAGGCCCCGGAGTTTAGCCTAGCATGCGAAGCATGCTAGGCGAAGCGTAGGGGCCGTAGCACCCGTGCCCGGAGGCCGGAGGAGCTCTGGCGCCCTGCCCGAAGCGGCGGGCGGCCAAGGCCAGCTTAAGCAGTTACCCCATTTTTGCGTCCGTCTTTCCGCATATATATATATATGTGTCCCTGTCGCGCTCGTACTCCGCGGTTTTTCAACCAAATGGGCTGATTTTTTGCATGATGGTCTGTCTGGGTGGTGGCTCGGGACAATTTTTTGTGCTTGGCGTAATTTTGCGTTTTTCGCCCAAAACCTAAATTTTTGATGTTTCAAAGTACAAAAAATCATAACTCCCTGGTTTTTCAATGAAATTGGCTAATTTTTGGCAGGTACGTCCGGTGATGTGCTTTCTTGAAGCTGGCAAAAGGAATTTCCGAAATATTCATTATTTCTCGATTTATGGCTAAAACCAAAAATCTTGATGTTTCAAAAATTCGAAAATCCATAAATCGATGGTTTTTCAATGAAATCAGTTTAATTTTGGCATGTACGTTTGTCATGGTGATATCTTGAAGTTGAGAAAATGACTTTTTGAAATAATTGTTATTTTTGGATTTATTGTCAAAAACCTAAAATCTTGATGTTTCATAAATTCGAACATCCACAAATCCCTGGTTTTTCAATAAAATCAGCCCAATTTTGCAGGACACAGTCAAACAAAGGCCGCGCATCTTGGCGATAGCCGAGAATACCTTGTTATTTTGTCAAAATAGTTTTTCCCAATAATTGATCAGTTATTTGCACAAGTCTTTTCGTGCTTCGAATTCAAATCTCTCAGTAAAAGTCATAGATGCTGTAAAAAAGGGAATGGCTGCAGAACTGCAGAAGTGCCCGCAGAACGAAACAGTCAAAAACAGTCTTTCTCCTTTTTCCCTTTTTTCAGAGTTTTGTTTTTCAAAGTTCTTCCGTTGATTGCAACAAAGAAAATGTTACTCGTATTCTTCTTGCCACTGTATATTGGGCTATCCAAGCCTCATCGTTGTCCCTTTTAAAAAAAGATGCGCATAGCGTCGCCGATTTGTCAGCATATTTATTCGCCAAAGACACCTTATTCAGAAACAAAAGGAGCACAAATCGTTTAAAGCAAATGGAATGGCTGTTGAAGCAGAGTAGAAAAAAAATCACTTATTCTTCCAAAAGGTCTCCGACAGCACCCGCAATCAGCTCCGCCACTGCCTCGGAGTCCGTCCATCCGCCTCCTCCAAGCCCGCTCCAGCCTCCTACAAGGGCACTGAGCTTTATCCAACTGGGATCATAGCCTCGGCTACATTCATTTTCCCCCTAAAATTCTTTAACAATTTTTGCGCGGCCGAAGGCCGCCTGCCGCGGAGGGCAGGGCAGTCAGAGCTCCGGAGGCCGGAGGAGCTCTGGCGCCCTGCCCGAAGCGGCGGGCGGCCAAGGCCAGCTTAAGCAGTTACCCCATTTTTGTGTCCGTCTGTCCGCATATCTTATATAATACGGGTGATGCCATTTTGGGGGGTGCCTCGGCGCCACCTGGATTCTTTACTTATCTTGGCATATGATAGCTCTATGTATGGCTTTTGATGAGTTATTCAATATTTTTTGGGGCGCGCTGTGTATGGGTAATGCTGAAAATATGATATAATTGAAAACGTTTCCATTTTTGCGATTTTTGGCCATTTTTTGACTTTGAAACCCCATAACTCATCCAGTTTTTAACTTTTTCTGTCGGACTTTTTTTTGATTTGAAGCTACAACAGTTCTGCTTAAAATGCATTGCTTGGTGTTCAAAGATTATTGTAAAATATTTTTCAAAAAATGGATTGACTGATGCCAATTTTTTGATTTTTGGCCTACCCAGGAGTCTGATGTATTTGGGATGAATCAAGTAATTCTTCAAGGCAAGGTTGAGTCAGTGTTTGCCCAGGCCATGCGAATGATGTGCATTGACCTAAAGTATTTGCAAGCATCTTGAGATCTTTGAGCCTATCATGCTGTGTAATAGCTGGAAAGGCCATGGTTTTGTCCTCTAAATAACATAATTGTATTTATGGAGGATTTGAAGGGACAGTACTGGTCACATAACTTTAACTATATCTGGTACCATCGGTAAGCCAAATATGGCTCTCTTTTCTCCAAAAATTAGGTGGCTGCGCGTAGCGCGGCCACTGACCTATATGACTAGTATATATATATATGTGTGTGTGCCATGCCTGTACTCCGCGGTTTTTCAACGAAATTGGCTGATTTTTTGCATGAAGGTCCGCCTAGGCGGTGCCTCGGGACCATTTTTGGTGCTTGGCGTAATTTTTTGAATTTCGCCCAAAACTCAATTTTTTGATGTTTCAAAGCACGAAAATTCATAAATCACTGGTTTTTCAATGAAATTGGCTGATTTTTTTGCATGAAAGTCCGCCTGGGTGGTATCTCCACGCCATTATTTGGGCTTGACGTAATTTTTCGATTTTTGCCCAAAACTCAATTTTTTGATGTTTCAAAGTACGAAAATTCATAAATCACTTGTTTTTCAACGAAATTGGCTGATTTTTGGCATGAAAGTCCGCCTGGGTGGTATCTCCACGCCATTATTTGGGCTTGACGTAATTTTTCGATTTTTGCCCAAAACTCAATTTTTTGATGTTTCAAAGTACGAAAATTCATAAATCACTGGTTTTTCAACGAAATTGCCTGATTTTTTGCATGAAAGTGCGCCTAAGTAGTATCTCCAGGCCATTTTTTGGGCTTGACATAATTTTTCGATTTTTGCCCAAAACTCAATTTTTTGATGTTTCAAAGTATGAAAATTCATAAATCACTGGTCATAAATCACAAGTAAAACTTGGAAGAAATGAATTCGCAATTGGTAATACTCGTTCGTGTAGCTTAAGTGTTTGGCTTGGAAATGAGGCCGCGCATCTTGGCGCCAGCCGAGAACACCTTGTAAAAAGGAATTATTGGTGAAACATTATCAAAGACCTTTATCGCTACTAATTCAAGCCAAGCACTGTTTCGATTTGCGGTTTAGGGTGAAGATGAAGCTTTTTTTACCGACTGATCCTGAAAAGCCAGGAACACCAGGCCAGTAGGGGCGGCGCGTGACGTCGATGAGGAACTGGCGAATCGGCTCTCCCCACTCACTCTCGAACACCCGCAGCATTTGGTCCGTTTCACTCTTGATCTTCCCGAAAGCATACTGCACCCTTTCCTGCACACACGCTTCACACTTTTGCTGTAGGCAGTTTGCTTGATCTGGCAGACTATTGGCAGCGATTAAAGAACGAATGATAATTTTAATCCCTAGAACCGGATGTTGCTATCGCTTGCTCCAATTAGAGCCTCACAAAGCGACTGTTGGACAAAGCTTAAACTGTCCCCTCTGGCCAAGAATGAGCCAAAGCCAAGTCCTCAGACAAAAACCGATGCCCTACCCGTTTGAGAGTGCGGAAGAGTCGATTGAGGCTTCTGCGTCGAGGATCCCCATCGGGATGATAGCCGGTGTCGCCGCCGTAGAGATGCCCGTGGGCAGGCTGGTCCGCGATGTGGAAGAGGATGCGCTTCAAGCCGCTGCTATCCCAGTCCAGGCCCTCTCCCACCTTCTCCAGCCCTCCAAAGACGTCCTCTGGGGTGTCGCCGCCGCCGCGAGCTCGGAGACCGCTCACGAAGCTGTTGAAGTTCTGCAGACCGCCTTGCCTTGCCTAGTGCTCATGGGCATTGTTTTTTTGGAAAATGACACCTAAAGAGGATGAGCTCATAGATGGAAGAAAAATATTTGTCAGACCTAATTTGTTCTGAGCATGACTATGCTTTCCTGTGCTTAGTTTTTTCTAAGAAAACGAGGAAAGGATGAAATCATCGACACTGGGAGTTTATTTCTGGCTTGATTTCGAACCGACATTTATTTCTGTGCCAAATTCGAGACTCTGCCGCAAACGTGGTAGACGGTTTTGGCGAAGCCAAGATAAGTTAAGGGAAAACAGATAACGGGACGATCTAACTGGGATATTTCGGGTGAAGGCGAGGACTTCGAAGTCGGGTGGATGATAGCTAAAGACAGAGCCTTTGGGACGGAACGGAACGGGAACGGGACGACGGCCATTGGATCCATCGCCGTAGGGATCTCGGTAGCCCACAAAGGCCACACGCACACTCATCTCATCCCGGTTCGCCTTCCTGCAATCACCTCTTTTGCGCTTCTTTACAAAGCTTTTCTAGTTTTATTGCTCCCATAGGTGCGACTGCAAACTAAAATACACTCTGCCCTATTACCCCATAGACTCATAACCTATGCAATTTAAAAACTGCCAAGAAACGAGCCATCCCTCTCCTCTTCTGCCCTCAAAAACCCCACCAGTCTCAGCCCCTATCCCCTCATAACAACTCGACAGAAGAGCAGAAGCCCAACTCGACAATACGTCGGATGGCCTTCTTCACAGCCTCGATATAGGGCTGCATGGAGCCGGTGACATCCACCAGGAAGGCTAGGTCTGCCGACCGCCAATCATAGTCAGGGTCATAGTTATAGTCATAGTCGCCTCGAGCCATCAGAGCCAGCAGGGAGAGCAGTAGACAGGTTAGTGGAGCCATTTATGGGTTTTGCTTGTTTTCTGCTGTAATGGCGAACTGGCAACTGAGTAGACAGGGGAGCTTTTAAATAGGCCCCGGTAATTGGCTCTCTGTCAGCAGAGCAAAGGGAAACATAGGTGCATTGTGCTGGGCCCTGTGATTCGGCGTATTTTGCAAAGAAGGCTGGCCAATTGCTGGTTAAGAGGGGGATGTTGTCGCCTGGATGATGTACATGGTGTGATGTGGATCTTCTAGGGTACAATGTGCCGTTTCCCAAACTGGTTTCGTCCGACCCTTAGTCAGTGAGGCGGGCGGAAGGGAGGCCGGGATCAGTTGCTCTAAAATGTGGCTCGCTCTGCCCCAACCAGTTCCGCTGTCTTCCTAACCCCCTTCGGTGACAACGATGAAAGTGTAT
>JASANA010010724.1:0-17338 GCA_030248095.1 Ptycholaimellus sp. GST1_10 | reverse complement strand
CTTTGATAAGTTTGTCCGTAATTTTTGGATAGAGTTTTTGAAGTTTTTGATTGTTTTTTTGGATATCTTCGATGCAGAATCCTCTTTCAAGGAAAGTTGAGAATAGAATTTTGATATCGATTTCGAAGTCCTCCCAAATTCTGCTAGAGTTAATTGTTCTAAGAATTTGGGAGAACAGCACATTTTGCCCAATGTTCGGTGTTTGGTTGCTGGTTTTGAAAGGTAGACAAAGCACCTTGAATGGAAATGCTCTTCGTTTATCATATAATCTTGTACGGTTTTCGAGTGTATGGATATCTAGGTCCAAAAAATGTATCCAGCCCTCCTGTTCATCTTCGAAGTTCAATGGAAGTGATGGTGGGTATATTGATTCATGATATTCTTTCATGCAGTCGGTGTTAATCGTTAGGATGTCGTCCACATAACAACATGTGTATTTAAGTCTCTTGGCCTCTGCTATGTTTGGTATGTAAGGTAAGGTACCAAAGTATCTAAGGTTTTTGTATCAAAAAACAATTGAAAACAAAAAACCAAGAACAAATGTGCAAAAATCAGCATAATTAAAGAAAATTAGGAACAATTTGTAAATCCATTCTAGCATTATTAAAACGATTATAAAAAACATACCTGAGAGCCATTACATTGCCTACAACATTAACACTTTCAATATGCTCAAAAAGTGTTGACTTGTATGGAAAATCCATCAAAACACCTGTGTCCACTAAATATGTATCAACACCAAGGTAAAAATTATTTTTAAAACTTTGAGTAATGTATTTAAATTTTAGCAAACAGTTTTTATTGGTTTTGGCGGGTATTAAAGAATTCAAAGGCGCTAGGAAAAATGGCGGTTCATGTTGAACAGATGGAGGTGGGTCGGTTATAAACTCGCAATTTGCCGTAAATAACCCAACCTAAAAAACAAAACTTGAAAATTTGCATTATCAAAAAAATTAACAAACATTATTTATGTTTATAAATGTTAGCTCCAAAATTGAAGGTTTTCGCCGATTTTTGAGCAGCTGATAAGCAAGTTCCGTTTCCCATGACGTTTTTGTTAAATATTCTGGATAGCAGCAGTAATACTAAACAAGATTTAATTAACACATGGTCATTTTATTCACACCACTTACCGGGTCGCTTAAAGCAATGTACCTAAGCGTACAAAGCTCGCCTTTTAAGCAGTTGAGCAACCGGTCAGCAACCGTTTCAACTGAATAGCAACCAGCATCCAGATTATTCCAGCCTCTTAAAAAAGATTATAATTGACAAGCTTTAACAACAACAAGTATTTACTCTATGTGAAGCTCTTGCAAATATGCTTCCAATAGCTCAAGGACCGTGAAAAATTCGGGAGCAGATAGTTTGCAGTCTTCAAAAATGATTTTCGAAGGGTAAATTCCCCGAGCCTTGATAAGTGCAAAGACAAATTGCAAATCTGAAAAACCGATTTGACTTTTTATAGCAAAAGGTAAAAACTAGGCTAAAAACCAAAGTAGCAGCAAGCACCACAAATCTTAACTGTTTTTGACGTAATGAACGAAAGGTTTCTAAAAACAAACCTGATTTAAAATTTTTAATTTGCATTTTAAAAAAGAAAGTAACCCCCAACGAAATTCCTTGCTTAAGTAATATAGGTTTAAAAATGGCAGTTCAAAAGTCTTGGGAGTCTTGCATTTAACAACTTGTAAAGGTCCAGGTTGACCTGAAACAAAATTGAAAACATTTTATTCTTTCTTATATTATTTCAAGTTTTTAACAAAGTGTCATCCAATTGTGTTCTGGTTCATAAGATGTGAGGCGAATAAGGTTGACATCTTGCTCAAATCTGGTGAAGTCGATACTGAGTTGCGCTAAAGCTTCCTAATGCCAACCAATACTTTACAGACCATTTGCCTTGAAACTTGAAATGCAAACCTTGTTAGCGTTTTCGGAGGTATAAGAAGTATGTGTCAATGCTCTTCAATGGCCAGCACATTTCTTCCCTGCTCTTCTGTGGACTCCGACTGTGGATGGGAATCGGCAAACAGTATGACTAAGTCTCAACAGTCAAGCTTTTCATCTCTAGCAGCCTTCCTCTGTGGACTCCAACTGCAGACCTGAAAACGACAAATGATGCAGCATCTGTCATTAGCAATTCCTTCACAGCAGCCTTCCTCTGTGGACTCCGACTGCAGTTTGAACTGCAAACTCAGATGCCAGCAGAAAGCCCTGCCTAAGAGCTACTAGGAGCCAGCATGCGACAATGTACTCTTCTCTAATTGCTACTCTTCTCTGTCACCCTTATGGGGGGGCGGCATGAAGATTGCAAAGGCATGCCCTGCTGCACTCTGCCTGCCTTGCTGAGGAAGCAGGAGAGTCATTAGGAATCTACGGCTGGGACGGCTGACATGGGAGTGGCCGTCATGTGAGGGCATCTTCAAAGAGCCCCCTCATTCCTTCTCTCTTTGGAGGCACAGCGGCCCATTAGTTACTCTGCAAAGGCCTAGTATGCCTTTTGCCACCTTGAGCCATCGACGGATGGAAGGAGGATGCAGATGAGAGCAAATTTGTTCTACGGAACTCTGCACTGACGAGCACAGAATTAGCGACAGCACAGGCCTACCAGGTGGCCAGGAATGTGCCCAGCCTACCAGCTCCCATCAAATCCTACCAGGTGGTTGTTTCGACAAATGCAGACTACTCGGAGTCTGCTTCGCAGCCAACTAGGTGGCTGATTCGTCAGTGCGGACCACTAGGAGTCCGCTTTGCAGCCGAACAGGTGGCTGACTGGACGAGTGCAGGCTACTTGGAGTCTGCTTCGCAGCCAACCAAGTGGCTGACTTTGTCAAGTGCAGACTCCTAAGAGTCCGTTTTGCAGCCAAACAGGTGGCCGATTGCACAAGTGCAGGCTACTTTGAGTCTGCTTCACAGCCAAACAGGCAGCTGATTTGACAAGTGCAGACTACTCAGAGTCCGTTTCGCAGCCAAACAGGCAGCCGACTGGATGAGTGCAGGCTACTTTGAGCCTGCTTTGCAGCCAAACAGGTGACTGATTCAAGCACGAGCAGACTACTTGGAGTTTGCTTCACAGCCAACTAGGAGGCTGATCTGACAAGCGCAGATTACCAGGTGTCTGCTTCGACCGCCTACAAGTGGCTGCTTCAAGGAAACATACTATTTGAGATCTGTTTGGTGCAGCATATTACGACTGTTTTGACAGAGCGTAAGGTGCACGGCAGCCGCTTCCTGGCAAGCAAAGGCTTGGCCTCAAACTCCGCCAGCTCCAATCTTTGCCTCACTTCATCGCCTGCCTGGCCCTCCTACCTACTATTCGGCACCCTGCAAAACCCCCCGCATGCACCCCCTCACTGTACACTCCGCTCTTCAGCGCCACACACACACTCCCCTGCAAACCCCCCCCCCCCCTGCCTCCACTATCAGGAACCTGCTCCCCCAGTCTTTGCAAGAAAGGTGGCAAGAAGAGAGGGCGGACTAATTGCCCCTCCCTCCGCGAGCCTATGTTTTTTGCACAAGCTGCAAAAAAGTGGCCTCCAAGGAGCAGCAAACTGTGGGCAATTAATGACCCACCCAGCCACCACACCCTTCTTTTTGCCCCCCTCCAGAAAAAGCATCCTCCAAGGAGCAGCTAAGCGCGGACAACTAATGACTCCGCACTGCCACCACCCCCTGCCTTTTTGCACCCCTCGCAAAAAGCGGCCTCCACAAACACTGGCACCCATTTGTCAGCTCTAATCGCCCCACTGCCTCAGCGCCAGGATCGTTTAACGATCCCCCTCTCTCTGCCTAATTGCCCTATTTGTCAGCTTTACACACCCTTCTTCCACACGCACTGGCTGATCGTGCAAAGGGGGCTTCTTTAGACACCGAATGGTGATAAATGAAGCCAACGTTTTTCCACCAGTGCTCCAGAGAAACAGACCTCCACCTAGCCTGCTTTGGCCTCCACACACACACACACACTCCTCCCCTGCTTCTCCACACTATCACCACCTCCCCTCCACTATGGCTCCGCCCCCAGTGTGGGGGGAGGATCGGAGGTACCCGACCAGCTACTCCTCCAGCCTCAGTCACTCCCTTTACCAAGCCCCCTCATCAGCCCGCCTCACCTCAGACCCAGCCCCAGACTCCCCACTGAGCCTAGCTCTGAGTCCCAGCTCTAGCCCCACAGCGACCCTCCACTGCCCCCGCCGTTGACATACAAGCTCCAGCAGCCCATCGTCGATGACCTCCAGCCCTCTGCATCAGCCCCAGCCATATTTCTCCCCAAGAAATATGTCCACCGATACTCCCCTGCAGCCGACAGTCGCTACCTCCCCTACCCCTTTGACTCCCTCCCTCAACTCAACTCCTTCTCAGGGAGATGAAATAGACACTACGCCACACCAGGAGGAGGAGGGAGAGGAAGGAGAGGAGATAGGCGAGGAGGAGAAGGAAGGAGGAGGCAGTTCAGAGTCAGAGCCGGGGAGGCAGCGATCATGCATCTCTAGCAAGCCGGTGGACTCAGAGAGACAAGGACACTCCAAGTCCGTCAAAGGAGGACATGACCTCTTTGCCTTCCTCAAGGGAGGCAAGGACCAAGGAGAAGGACGCCGGAAGTCTCCTAGATGCGACCAACGATCTCCTGGTCGCCGCCGATGGTCGCCAAGATGAGGCGGCAGGTCCCCTACACCAACGAAGGCAGAAAAGGAGACGCAGGTCCTACCTACACTCATTCCCTTATCACCAGCCTACCTTCTGCCTGAGGGAGCCACAGCAACATCGTCACTGATGGAGACAGAAGCCAGTGCATCCTACAGCACACCATTAGCCAGTCCCTTGCTGGCCTCATCGTCTCCCGCCCCGACTGTGACCTCGACTACTACTCCACTCCCAGCTCGAGTGGCTGCAAGGGTCACCTTTGCCCCCCTTCCCTTTCCTGAAGCGCCAGCCTCAGGGAGTCCCACGAAGAATGTGAGAGAGACGGGCCCAGGATACCGGAGCTCACAGGCCTATCTGGACACTGGTCTCGAAGCAGGTAGCCCACCTCCAACAAACCTGCGCCCAGCTCCTCCACCAGCTCGCCTGGAAGAAGGAGACCATACTGCAACTGGAGCAACAGGTCCAATGACAACAGGGGGCCATCCTCAGCTCTTGTCTCGACTCCCTCCAAGCTCAGAGAGCACTCTCTTTTCAAAGACAGTGCCTGGGGTTGGAGGCGAAAGTGAAGACGCTGGAGAAGACCTGTGAGGAACTCCGGAAGCAGCTGGTGACTGCCGAGACCAAGAAAGAGAAGGCCATCCTGGCCCAGGGCCAGGCCCAGGCCACTTGAGACAGCCTCGATTGTGACAAGCGGGCTCTCCAGCAGCAGCTGGCCAAGCTTCAGAGCAACGGCTACATCATCAGCCAGAAACAGGCCGACAAGCTCTATGCCACTTTCGAAGGCCTCCACAAGCTGTGCCAAATGAATTCCAACATGCAAGACACCTACAAGCAAGTCCAGTCCATGGCCGCTGTCGTCAACGGACTGCCAGACGTGGACAAGGTTCTGGAGAATGGAGGGAATTTCGATTGGCCATGGTGGCAGGTCCCTTAAGGGGCCTCTTCCTCCTTGGCCCGCTCACGTTCCCGCTCATGCTCACCTCCACCACGAGTCACGTGGAGGGGCAACATGAGGAGAGATGAAGCGAACGACCGGAGACACCAAGCACAGAGCGTCGCCAGCCGTCAGTGGAACTAGGGACAGCCACTCCGGGCATCTGCAACATCCTCCTCTTGCCTACATTGTCACCCTCATCTCTGATGCATGCGTCCCTGTCTTCTCTGCCAGCCTCTGACCTTCCCCTTGAGATGCCACAATCTGATAGGGAAAATGGAACAGAGGAGAAACACAGCCCAGAAGGAGCAACCAAATGACACGTCACGTGGGAGGACTAAAGTCAAGGAAAACATTCAAGAAAGCGACACACAATAATGTCACCATCCACAAGCAAAGGAGAGCGATTCCAATTGAGACATAAGGACCAGGGTGGATGTCGAGACTGTCAACATTGTTCTCACCACACTCACTTCTTAATCATCATCAGGAAAGATTTGCCGTCACTGTCATCGCCGACTAGTACCTGGCAGGATAAAGGAGTTGGAGGCCTACTAGACACTGCAAAACATCCCTAGTACGAATCCGGGTCACTGGGAGACATCTCTGGTTCAAACTCAACAGTCTCCATGGCCCGGGAGGCCAGTGCCCACTCTAGGACGATTGGCACACACTTGGGAGGAGCTGAACATCCCTGGAGGTCAAGGAATGATAGCTCTCCACACGGGAGGTCTCCCTTCAGAATAATGCTACAATCCTGAACACTGCTCTTCCCCGAAGAGAACTGGATCATCTTCTCCTTGACCGGAATCACTGGAGCTAGAGTGAGAAGACTAGAGCATGTCACTGAATTGGAGGAAGGTTTCGCCTCAGGACACATCTACACCTGTCCTGATAGGACTCCCAGCCAATCATCAATACCCAATCCAAGTGGCCCTCAACTGCCGTCTTCCCAGGGAACGTCAACTATTGACGTAGGAAGACTAATTTGGATGGCTACTGGCTCTTGCGCTCGACTCGCAGATGGCTTGACGACACGTGATCTGCATGGAACTTCTCAGTGCACGGCTAAACCCGGTCTCCACGACAACGTCCAGACAGAATGCTAGACATGGATAGGATTCTAAAGTGCCTACTTCACCTTCAGGCTCTAGGAATCTTCAATGTTGTCAAGGAATGCAAAAATGAGATGTTCGGCTCAAGTGGTTCTCACGACCTGCGTGACACCTGCTTCTAGATGGAGCTAGTTCCTGCAGCAAGAGGACTTCAGTCATCAGTTAAGAACACAGGGCAAGGGCCGCATGATCTCCCTGCCGAGCAATTCATCTCTACCAGGGGGAGCGATGGCTCCAGCCTCCTGGAGACCGAGGAAGAGGAACAGGAGAGAGACAGCGTTACCCTTGCCAGACATCAGATGTCACTCACAGGATTGAAGCTGCCCACTAACTCCTCACCTCTCACCCGTCTACTACCCTTCATCGCCGTCACTCATTCTCTAAATTAACATTGCAAAGATCGAGAGAGAGAGAGCTGAATGGGAGGAGACATTATATATGTCTCACCGTCACCTATTAGCTGACCAGAGAGGTCCGTACTAAAGAAGCACCATACGGCTAGCACAACGAGCGGCTAAGTCTTCCTCCTGCACACTGTTTCTGCTACCGCCGGCACACCCTCAGTCTCAATTCTATCCACAACGGAGCCTCCTTGTGAAACCAAACGCAACCTCCAAGTTGACAAGACAAACTAAGGTAGAGACTGATTGTAGCTGGAAACTAAACATGGGCTTGAAACACCGGACCATGGAGATGCGGAATGACATCATGTCCACTGTCCTGCCCTTCGCTATTTCCCTGTGCGACCGGTGCTGCGAAGTCATTCCTCCGGCTGACAAAGTCAGCTGCGACAACTGTTGACGACACCAATGCCTGGCCTGCGTTCAAGAGGAACTGGGACCAATCCTGGGACCAACAGATGCAGGACTGCTAGTGATAGTCTGTCAACGACTGTTGGAGGACAGCTCAGCGACCTATCACTGTCCAAACTGCACTCACGCCAGCAACACTTCGTGGTGTTCTATCGTGGAACAGCTCGTGGCCCAGGGAGCCTTCCATCCGGATACCTTGGCCAACCTTTGCTTCTACAACGTGGATGGCGAAGGATATACACAGTTCCTGGCCCTGTGCGATGTCCTCTACCACGAAGCTCACATTCTTCTAGAGACACCATCTCCAGACACTGGCACCATCACTGGCACCAAGATGCTGGCCATCACCACGGACTGCCCTCCGACGGACAGCACCGTCAACGGCCAACCTCGGGCAAACTCACCGCCTCCTCTCCACCGAGACTACACCAACGTGGACCACGTGCTGCTAGCAATTGCCTTGATAGAAAATCAGCTAGACCGACTTTCCCTGAATGATCCCCGCTGACCGGCACTCCAACGCCACTATCGAAGGCTACGCTTCAACCGGAGACAGCTCCAAGCCGATGTGGATGCAGCAGAGGACGCGGATGCCCCCTCAGGCTCACTCTCTCTGCCCGGGGCCCGGCTGGGTAGAGATGGACGGTACCCTTTCTGCCCATACCCCTCCTGCCCAGCGACAGCTACGACAATGCCAACACTTGACAATCTGCTGAACGAGACGTTGGAGCTGATCTTACAATATCTGGATGGACACAGCCTCACCTGCACTCACCTCATCTGCCGCAAGTGGCATCGTTTAGTGAACAGTGCACCTTGGGAGACCTTGCCTAAGGTCCACTTCCGCTCACTGACAGTGACAGTGCAGAACAGACTGGAGATCAGACTGGAGAAATTCATCGATGAGGCCATTCCAGGGGAAGAGGAGGACGACAAACCGCTATCCAAGACGTCTTGCCTCAATGACGCTAACAATGAGTACTCATAGTCATACATTCAGTTAACAACTCCTATCAGTTTGTAGCACCTGCAGCTGAACTGTTGAAATTGAATGGAAGACTTGAGTATTTTTACGAGTAAATTGCTGACAGGCGCGGAGCTATCCCTTGACATTTTAGGCGAATGCCCCCCCTCCGAAGCCATTTCAGGGGGGACGCCCTCCTAAATGTTTGAAAAAAGTTTATTTTAGGTAAAAAAAACCTTAATGATTTTGTGGTCCGTGTAAAAAAGGGATTTCTTTCCTAAATTTGCCAGACCTTTGAAATTTTCCCCCACACCCCGAACCAAAATCCTAGCTCTGCCCCTGCTTGTTTAGCATTGCTATATAAGACTTGGTTACTTTATTCATATTATTTCTGCCAATCTTTAATCAGTGCTTACTTTTAACATTTGTAGATAAATTGGTTGTTAGAGTGACAATTTTTCATTGTGCAAATATTGATTTTAATCAGTTGCTAGCTAAATGGTGGGCATTTGCTTTGCGGTCACAATTGTGGCGTTTTTGGCTTATTGATTTAGTTTTTTCAAGTATAGTATAACACGTTTAAATGGTATTAAATTATATAATATTGAAAATGAAAATATATAAAGAAATAAAAATATTATTGAAAAAGTATAATAATGAATAATGAGCAGCATAAAACAACATGTTTTAAAGTTGGCGTTCTGTTATTTTGTTGCGAATTGACTTGCTTAACGTTCTTGCCATTTTGTTAAGAGAGTGTTCATTTTATTGAAAATATTGAAGGTTTAACCTATCACGTCAGTAAGCTTGAATGTCTAGCTTCTACTCTAAGGCTAGTGGGTACACCTTTCGGTGGCTTTTTTCGCGGCCGCAGGCCGCCTGCCGCGAAGGGCAAGGCAGTCAGAGCTCCGGAGGCCGTAGGGCATGGGTGCGGAGGCCCCAACTACTATAGGTACGGATCTGGCCCCTTCGGCAGAGTATTAAACAAAAGCCTTCCCACCACTATTTACCCTTCACAGCAGCCTTTTTCATCCCAGTGCATGACTGATTTAATCATCGAGAAAAGAAGATATGTATTAATAAAACATTGTTAGTGAGTGGGTCTTCTTACATGATTTAATAGGACCCCACTTTGCAGCAGTCTTTTTCAAACCAAAGCCAGTCTTTAAATCAACGAGCCTTTGAATGTCAAGCTGTAGGGCTGTAATAAGGCACACAAATCGGGATGCTATACCAAGGAATTCAGGAATTCTTCATCCTCGAGCTCCGCCCTCAATTCCCAAATCCACATCTCCATCGCTTTCCACAAAAGTCTTGCAATTGACAATTTAACTTAAACTAGATTTTATGAATTTTTGAGATTTACTTTATGTGCAGTTTATTCGTTCGTTTCAATCCTGGAATCGGGTTATCACGTGGGAACAAAGCCATACATTTTACCATTCCAGAGGTCTGAACAAATGTTTTTGATTGCCGATAAATGATGAACAAAAAACCTCTGCCCGCCCAAAAGAATAAAGTGATGCAAGCCGAAAGAAAAGGCGAGGTAGTACTTCCTCACAAACACATTTCCGGGGCTTAACCTTTAAAGTTACTTTTCATCTTAAATTGCAAAAATAATGCTAGTTATACCTGTTTAGGGTAAATTAGAGGAGCCCAAGTTCTTCGAAGGCAAACATAGGCCATTTTATAATCATGTAGCTCTTTTTCGAGCTTTGATATCTTAACAAAATAATATCATTATAGTAAATTACTGAAAAATAAATGAACATGAGTTTCAAGATTTCGCATCTTTTTGACCGCGGAGCGGCCCAAAGGGCCGCTCTGCGGTCTATACTGACTTTTTGTCCTGATATGGTTGTATATATATATGTCTGGAAATGCTGTCCACGGGCGAATTCTCAACGGATTTGGACAAACTTTTTTTTTCCTGAAAGGTAATGCTATTTTAGGAAGATCTGGAGGGGTAGACCCGGAATTTGAACTTTTGAAACATTATTTTTTGGGTAGAAAGGTTGAAAATTTGGGTATGCTGTAAAAGGCTCAATTCTCAACGGATTTTGACAAACTTTTTTTTCCTGAAATCTAATAAAATATTAGGAAGATCTGGATGGGTGGAACGGGTTTCCGAGCATTTTGAAACTTTACATTTTTGGGTAGAAAGGTCGAAAATTTGGGTATGCTGTAAAAGGCTCAATTCTCAACGGATTTTGACAAACTTTTTTTTTCCGGAAAGGTAATAAAATTTTGGGAGGATCTGGGGGGGTGGAACCAGTCCCAGCGCATTTGAAACATTACTTTTTTGGGTAGAAAGGTTGAAAATTTGGGTATGCCGTAAATGGCTCAATTTTCAACGGATTTTGACAAACTTTTTTTCCTGCAAGGTAATAAAATTTTAGGGATATCTGGAAAGGTGGAACAAGTCCCGGAGCATTTGAAACATTACGTTTTTGGGTAGAAAGGTTGAAAAATGGGGTATGTTGAGAGCTCCGCAGTCACCTATTGCGCTCTGCGTCATATACTTGTTGTTCTTAGCCGTTCGCTCCATTTCAACTCGTCCCATTTCCAATTTAATATCGATATCATCAATCTTCAAAGAATCAGAAAAAAGTAAATAGAACAGGCTAATTACAAGCTAACCAGAAGAAATTCCAGAGGAACGTTAGTTTGAGAAGCTGAATCACGAGTTTTCTTGCGGTATGGAAAAACAGATTTTAACATTCTAGGTAAAGATGACAATATTTTTGTTGACTCGGCAAATAATTTTCTGATCACAAACATCCTCAATAGTGAGTCGCCCCCCAGAGCTTTTGCCTACTACGCGTCCAACAACCCCTTTGTATTGCCCGCTTTGCACGATGACCTAAAAAATTCCAAAAATTTCCCAAAATTTTTCTCAAAATTTTAGCTAGCCAGTTTTCTATTCGGCTCATCTTTGCTGCTCTCCCCATCTGATGAAGCCGAGGTTTTGCTCAGCACACGCTTTTGCTTCCTCTTCGTCAGTCTCTTTCTCATCTTACTACCCTCGTTCTCCGACTTCCCACATGTATCCACATCCTAATTTACAGAAAAAATTGCTATGTAGTGCAAAAAAAAGGAGAACCAGAAATTTGGCAGCTTGAGGTGGCAGAATATTTTCCAGTTGGCGAACTCTGTTGCGCATGCAAATGTTTTCAAGCAAAAGCCCCCAAAACAAAGTCTTCTCAGCTTCAATCGTTTGCAGCAAAAGCCCTAGCCAGCTTGCATACGATCTAAAAAAATTACCTAAAAATTTCATCAAGCAAAATTTTGAAACCTTCTTCGCATGCAGCGTCCTAGATGGAACTATCTCTTCATCTGGAACCAGGAAATCAAAACGGTAGCTGGCTATTCTATTGCCTAATTTTTACCTCAAACTCAAATCTTTTCCAGACAGTGCTCCACCAAATCATCGTCTTCTTTTTCAAAAAGGACACCATCCAGGGGCATAAAATGTAAGTTACCTTCTTTGATACTATTTCGCAGTGTCGTGCTAAAAACTGGGAAAAAGGCAACAAATTTCAAAATGCAACAAATTTCAAAATTTAAATAAAAGTTACATAGAGTCCTTCCCCGCCTTCCCCTTTTTGGCCTCCCTGGCCAGGCAAAGGAGGCGCATGGCGGAGGCCCGGTGGTCGGCCTCATTGGCCTCCAGGTCCCGGGCCACCTCGTTCTCCACCACCAGCCAGAACTTGATGGAGCGCTTCTTCTCCTCCCGCGTCCAGCTCTCCTCCCCCAGCGCCTGGGTCTGCTTCCAGCCCGCATAGGCCTCCACGGCACACAGGTGCTCGTGGAGGGGCGGGCCGATCCCCCAGGCGCTCTGCAGAAAGCTTTTCTGCTAAATTCCTCAAGGCTAGGCAGATATGGATTGAACCAGCATCGGGGCCATGGGTACTTTGGGCAGGGGAGGCGGGCTGAGAGGGATGCGCTTGCGGCGCCCCTTTCGGGCCTCGGAGTCCAGGAGGCTGGCTGGGAGGCTGGCGATGAGCTCCATGTCCTCAGCCGGGAGTGGTTGGAGGCCGCGGAGGTGAGTGGGAGGCGGCGTGGAGTGCCGACGCCGAGGGAGTCCCTTGAGGAACTCCTCGACGCCTAGGGTAGAGGATAGTGGATGAGAGAAGAGGATAGAAAGAAGGAAGGGTGAAACCGGTGGCTTTGGACACGGTGGCGACCTTGCTGGGTGTGGATTTGGTGCCGGGAGCGGGGTTGGTGGCGACCTTGGAGATGGACTTGCCGGTGCCGATGATGGGGATGGTGGCGGCCTTGGGGGTGGACTTGCCGGTGCCGATGGGAGCAGGGCGGGTGTTCTCTGTCAAAGACACTCCCTCCACTCTCTGCCTATTCACTCTGGGTAGAAAAGAAACCCTTGGCTGCCTCCATGAGGGCAGCAAAGGAGATCCCACCGGCCCCTTTCCAAGCCTCCTTGCCCGCCTCTGAGGCCCCTTTGACGACGCGCTTCTTAGCCTTGAGGATGCCGGTCAGAGGGGGTGTGCCATGGGCCCCTTTGACAACGCGCTTCTTGGCCTCCCCACCCCCTCCCTTACCTAAATCACCTCATCCTTCCTAGGCTCAAAAAAGGCCAACTGGCTTTGAATTTACAACCTTGGATGATGAACGAAGCGGCAGAGGCTTTGGAAGCCTTTCCTATAATAAGCAGCTTACTTATTCCTCTTACTTATTACGCTGCTTACTCACTGTGCTTGCCGAACTGATCACTTTCCAGCATCACCGTTGTTGGCAAATGGAATGTAATCATAGTCTTTTTTTACACGGCATGCATTTCCGCACCTTTAAACTTTTTTCAAAAGACATATTTTGCTTCAAATTATCAAGTTCATGAGCTTAGAATGTTTATTTAGCACTGTCAATTGGCGCAAAATTAGTTTGAAAGATTTTAAAGCAAATTGCTAGTTGGAATTACAGCGACCTTTCCACACGTATTAGCGCTTGGGGGAGGCTGAATAGAGTCTTGCAGTGAGTGTAGGAGGTCAGCGGGGGTGTGGCGCAGTGGTCAGCGCGCTCGGCTTTGGACTGATATTGTGGCCCATTTGAATACTCATTGTGCCATTAGCCGAGAGGTCCCAGGTTCGAATCCTGTCACCCCCAATTTTTTTTGCATTTTTTATTTTTTTATGCCGTTTTTTCAGTATGCATTTTTATCGCGATAAATTGAATCCCAATGCGTAAAAGGGGTGAATTGGATAAAATAGTCAAGGCTCATCTGAACAATCCCACAGCACCCTTCAATCGTGTACATTGACACTGCACTGCTCCCATTGGTTGGTCTGCAACAACAACTAACACGCACCAGAAAGCTGTTCTCACGTAGCGCGATTTCAGTGCACTGCTCTACCCATGCTTGTCCGAGTGCAGTGATGCATGGCTCATCTGAACAGTCCCACAGCACCCTTCAATCGTGTGCAGTAACACTGCACTGCTCCCATTGGTTGGTCTGCAACAACAGCTAACATGCACCAGAAAGCTGTTCTCACGTAGCGCGATTTCAGTGCACTGCTCTACCCATGCTTGTCCGAGTGCAGTGATGCATGGCTCATCTGAACAGTCCCACAGCACCCTTCAATCGTGTGCAGTAACACTGCACTGCTCCCATTGGTTGGTCTGCAACAACAGCTAACATGCACCAGAAAGCTGTTCTCACGTAGCGCGATTTCAGTGCACTACTCCACCCCTGCTTGTCCGAGTGCAGTGATGCATGGCTCATCTGAACAGTCCCACAGCACCCTTCAATCGTGTGCAGTAACACTGCACTGCTCCCATTGGTTGGTCTGCAACAACAACTAACACGCACCAGAAAGCTGTTCTCACGTAGCGCGATTTCAGTGCACTGCTCTACCCATGCTTGTCCGAGTGCAGTGATGCATGGCTCATCTGAACAGTCCCACAGCACCCTTCAATCGTGTGCAGTAACACTGCACTGCTCCCATTGGTTGGTCTGCAACAACAACTAACACGCACCAGAAAGCTGTTCTCACGTAGCGCGATTTCAGTGCACTACTCCACCCCTGCTTGTCCGAGTGCAGTGATGCATGGCTCATCTGAACAGTCCCACAGCACCCTTCAATCGTGTGCAGTAACACTGCACTGCTCCCATTGGTTGGTCTGCAACAACAGCTAACATGCACCAGAAAGCTGTTCTCACGTAGCGCGATTTCAGTGCACTACTCCACCCCTGCTTGTCCGAGTGCAGTGATGCATGGCTCATCTGAACAGTCCCACAGCACCCTTCAATCGTGTGCAGTAACACTGCACTGCTCCCATTGGTTGGTCTGCAACAACAACTAACACGCGGCTATATCGTTTTCTGAAATATGCATCAAGATGCCCCCAAACCACATGATTTCCACCATTGGCGTCCCTTCGGATAAATTCATGCTGGTTTGGGTGGATCTGCATGCATATTTCAGATTGCAACTGCGCGTGCAACTCGTCCCCATCTAACTGCCGGTACACCATAGTTCCACAACGGAGTGTTGCTGGAAGTCAAATGAGCAGTCAAATCACATCTACTAACTGAGAGTAAGCCAGCGGACTTGGTATTTGGAGTCGTTGAGTTTTTGTTCGCTGTTTATTTTTAGTCTTAACTTGCGCGCGCGACTCGTCCCCATCTAACTGCCGGTACACCATAGTTCCACAATGGAATGTTGCTGGAAGTCAAATGAGCAGTCAAATCACATCTACTAACTGAGAGGAAGCCAGCGCACTTGGAATTAGGAGTCCATCACCATTAGTTCCCTGTGTATGATTAGTCATAACTTGAGCATGCAACTTGCCCCCGTCTAACTGCTGGTACACCATAGTTCCACAACGGAATGTTGCTGGAAGTCAAATGAGCAGTCAAATCACATCTACTAACTGAGAGGAAGCCAGCGCACTTGGAATTAGGAGTCCATCACCATTAGTTCCCTGTTTATGATTAGTTGTAACTTGCGCGTGCAACTCACCCCCATCTAACTGCCAGTACACCATAGTTCCACAACGGAATGTTGCTGGAAGTCAAATGAGCAGTCAAATCACATCTACTAACTGAGAGGAAGCCAGCGCACTTGGAATTAGGAGTCCATCACCATTAGTTCCCTGTTTATGATTAGTCATAACTTGCGCGCGCAACTCGTCCCCATCTAACTGCCGGTACACCATAGCTCCACAACGGAATGTTGCTGGAAGTCAAATGAGCAGTCAAATCACATCTACTAACTGAGAGGAAGCCAGCGCACTTGGAATTAGGAGTCCATCACCATTCTGCACAATTTTAATAAGTGCCAGCACGATTCAGCCTATTTAATAAAAATAGCCAAATTGCCATTACTTTTCAAATTGTTTCAAGCTATGCAAAGGAGAAGCAAGCTTTCCATTATTTGTCATTTCTGGATTAAATCGACAGAATTACTTTCATGGTTTAACTGCGCTTTTTCTGCTGCTTGTTTGCCCTTAAGCATTAACTTGCATGCAAGATATTTCTTCACTTGTGAGTTTCTGCTTTTCATTCCACTAGTCCGAGTTTATTCAAACTCAACGAGTCTCTCAGCACGGAGGCAGGAGAGAGGAGGAGGGGGAGAGGGACAGCAGGGGAGCCAAATGAAGGTTTCACTTGGCATCCTTATCCTTGTTGCCCTGGGACTGGTGCTTGCAGAGTCGCTTGCGCTGCGACTTGCTGAGCGAGTCTGGGGAGGGCTTCTGTCGGCCTCAATGATCAAAGCCACCTGGCTCGTCCCCTTCCTTGCGGCTCCATGACTGCAGGGTGAGGCCCGATTATTCCCAACTCCACAGCAGTGCAGAGTGGCACTAGTGGGGGGAGGGAGCTAATCAAGTCAGACATGCTGAACTTAGCCTGGCTTTCAGGGGTTTCTGGAGGTGGTGGGGTGAGTGAGGGCCCAAGGGTGCGGGCGTAGCTCTCTTCCCTACGTCTCAGAAACTGCTTCCAGCCAGATCTGACCCTGGAGTTTGGTTTGGCGCCTTGGGGAGAGGAGATGGGGCTGCATCGCAGGGGGCCTGGAGGTGGAGAGCGAGAACAAGACCAGCGGCATGAAGTGGAAGGCGCCGACGGGTCCCTTTTAGCTGCTCCTTCATCCACTGGCTGGTGCTTCAGCGTCTCCTGGGGAGTCAGGCACCTTGGAGGGAGAGAGAGACAGTTTGGAGGGAGAAGGCCAACCAGGCCGCGAGGTGGGTGATGCAGGCTGTTGAGGCACTCCGTGTTGAGGCTCAGGCGGTCTCCTGCGTTGCAGGCCTTCAGGGTGAGGTCTCGTACATGGTCCAGCACCTCACTCACGAATGCCTTTGCGTGAGGAGGGCGTGAGGATGAGGTCATCCTGGCGGAGTCTCTCCAGCTCCGTGACGGCCGCCTGGCCAAGCTTGATGTTGGCGAGGTACTGCTTCTCATTCCCATTCCGCCTCTGCTCCTCCTTAGCAAGCTCCTGCTGTGACAGCTGGTACTTGCGCAGGAGATCATCATAGCTCCTCTGCAAATGAGAGAGTTGCTGGATGGTGGGCACGGCATACTGGGCGCGTGAGAATTTGGCTTGCTGCAGCATCAGGTGGTTCTCGAGGGCTCTGTTCTCCTGCTGCTGTTCCACTATAGTCTGCGAGAGTTTCCCTAGGGAAACCTGGTATCTCGCAGCCCTGTCACAGTACAGCGCACCCTCGGCTGCTCGCTTTCACAAGCGCTCCAGTTCCTCCCTCTCGCTCTCTTCCTCTCCCAGGGTGGGAGGGGAGGGAGGTTGAAGGGGAAAGCAGGAGAGAGGGCGGCCTACTGGCAGGCTCCTCCGTGAGGAGGGCACCTCAGGCGGAAGGAAGGAGACCAAGGTGGGCACATTGGAGACGGTCTCCGCAGCATCCTTCT
>JASANA010010721.1:0-83280 GCA_030248095.1 Ptycholaimellus sp. GST1_10 | reverse complement strand
CCCTTCCTCCTTCCTCAAACTCGCCGCCTCCCCTTTTCACGCACCTCCTCTTCCAACCAGTTCCCCAGCACTGCTTGCCACTTTGCTGCCAAGGCTATGCCGCTGAGTGCCAGAGTTCGTCCAACATTCCCCTCCCCCATGCCCAACCTCAACGAATGAGGGAGCGGAGGGCAGGTAGGGAAAGATTGGCGGGTCTGAACTCGTTCTCAAGGGAGTCCTTCAGTGCTCCAGCATCCATCTGCTCAGCGGGCAGATGCGTCAGCAGCCCTGGCCTTGAGAGCTCGTTCAAGGACCCCTTGACTCAGCGGGCCTTCTTGGGCCTGTCAAGGCACTTTGGCCCTTGCTGGAAAAGTTCACGCACAGTCTGCTCTGCCTTCACTCTAAGAGCGTGATTAGTCATTGCATGTTTCTAACTCGGCACCATTTGCCATGAATCTTTTGAAGAATAAGAACCATTTGAATAAAACAAGCAAAGACAGTCATTAGTAATCCACTCTTGGACCGCAAAATTTCTGTTTTCAAAACTTGTCCACCAATAATGAGCCTCCGTTTACACTTCCCCCGATTAGCCCACCAGCCCCTCCTTATGGCAGCAATAAGGTGACCACACAAAAAGACGCCTGTTTCTCCCGAGCCGGCAAAGGACAAAGGGTTGGCAGTTGGAGAGCACTTCCGACACTCTGCTGGGGCGATGGAAGTCGGGTTGTGTTCTTTTCAAAGGCAGCGTAATGCGACGCCCGCAAACCACAACAAGCGCCCCTTTCAGGCCCGCCTACACCTGCCCAGGCCTTCTCTAAGTGCTCTCCACCTCTGCCCAACGCCCCCCTCCTCTCCTTTCCTCCACTGCCCTATATGGCACCTCCCCTGCTCATCCTCTGCCCCAGCATTCCCCCACCTGCTGGGATGATCGAAGGAAACGCAAACAGGTGGGAGCGAGAAATGTGCCACCCTTCCCCTCCTATTTAATTTCTGACTCATGCCGTTCCCATTCCGCCCCATCGCTTGCCAATCATCGGAGCCTGACTCAGAAGGCCAGGAGGCAATGAAGCTATGCCAAGAAACCGGAAAGGGAATGCGAATGAAGGCTTACTTTGAGCTGAGGCGGCGACGACGAGCAGAATCGAACTGAAAAGGCGCATTGTTGGGGCCGATTTGAGGCACACCAGTCAACAGCTGTTCATTTGGCTGGCCAGCCTGCAAGTCTGAGTTGATGAGGGCGGGAATGTGGAGCACAGACACAGAGGCGCAGTTCACACGCCTCAACGCAATGAGAGGCCCTCCCCCCTGGGGCACATTCGCCAGTCGCCTATTGAGACAACAAAAGACGCCTCCTCTACCACCCCCACCCCCCTTTTCGCCCTGGAACACTAAAAGGCACCGCGTGAAACCACCTCTGCTCTCAGTGTGTGTGCCCCCTCCTTTCCTACAGCCCCCCTCTTCGAACCCCCTCAGCCCATCGCAATCCCCCTTACGGCACTTCGCAATCACTTGGGGCGGGGGGTGGGCAAAAAACGCCTCAGCTCTTTCTCCTCCAACTGTCTCCTGTAGGGCGGGGTGTGCGGAAATGGGAGAGCGGTACACCAGCGACTACTCCTCCACTGCACAGCCGATGCGCAAACTTCGCCGCCCCCTCCCTACACTGACTCAAGGCCCCAACCAGTCCCTCCAAAGCAGCAGCCTCCCTCCTCCCCCAACTTTCGCTAACCCATTCACCTGATTCACCGCAACGCCGCCCCGCCTCTTCCCGTCTATTCTCGCACCCTGCTGGCCCACCCCCTCAAAAAACGCCCTCAACACCCCTGGCCTTCTTAGGCCCCTTCACTTTCTGAATCAGCTGCCCGCCAAATCCCCCGTCTTCACGGCCAACAATTGGCCCCTTGACTGGGGTAGTAGAAAAAAAGGAGAGGGTGTCCCTCCAACTAGGGTGCCCAGGGGGCGCGGTGGTGCGAGAAATTGTGGACGGGGGGCTGGGACCAGCTGGCAGCAGGGATGAGCGAGCAGGTATGAACCCCCACGCGCCCCCCTCTCAGAGACTGCTCACGGCACCGTAAAAGGCCCCCTCACACACCTACATGCATGGGGTGGTGCCCAGCGCGCCTTTATTGACTATCCCCTTCGGCGAAAACCCCAGGGCCTCTGAGTTTCACTTTCATGGGTTTGGGGAAATTTCCTGGAAGAATGTGGGCACGCTTGACTGGCCTGAGAAACCGGAGACTTGGGAGGGGTCAGAGCGCTAAGCGAGTTTGACGCGAAAGGCTCTGTGTGAGGAGAAAGGCAGCCTTGAAGGAAGTGCTCGGCGACCTTGAAACCGCCCTTCCTCATCCACCACCGCCCCCTCATCCCCCCACCCGGACTATTTCTTGAAGAGGATTCAAAGCCAAAGGTCAAGCGAAGCGACAGCAGAACGCCGCAAAAACCTTGCCCTTTGCCCCCCATCCCCCAGCACTGGTATCCGGAAAAGGTGCCAAAAAACTCCACTCACCACTTCCTCTGACAAGGCCGCGCCGGTGGTGGGCGGTACCAAATGGCCTCTTTGATTAACCAGAACGTGATTTATGGGCCTGAATTATCCCATCCGCGGCACAAAAAGGGTTTGAAGGAAGGCAACCTCAGGAGATCCTCTGAGGTTTGCGAGAGGCAATAAAGTGGAGGGAGCGAGTGACTTTGGACAGAGGCCGCGAGAGATGGTGGGCAGGTGTGATTAGCTGGGAGGACAAAGGGCGATCGGGTGGGAAGACGAAGGGGGTATCGGTGCGAGAGAAGGGAGGGGGCGGCGATTGGTTGAGGGATAGGCCAGGTGTTGGTGTGGATAGGCCTAGGATTGGACAGAAGGGGCGACAATTAGAAGGTGGGCAGGCGGGGGGCGAAAGAGAGAGTGAAGGAAGGAGCAGAGAGAGTGCGCGGCACGCCTCCAAACGCACAGAGGGGAGGCCGAGGCAGGAGGTTGACGTCCAGTTTTCCCGGCTACGAGGAGGAGGGGGTGGGAGGAGGGGTTGAGGGGCCTGAGAGTGAGAGGCGTTTAGTACGCGACTGAGGGAGAGGAGGGAGGGGTGTGGGAGAAGGTTTGGCGACCTGTGGCTGCTGCACTGCTCTGAAGCAGGGAAGGGGGGAGGAGAAGATGGAACCGGTCTGGGCCGAGAAACGTGTGGGCCCCCTCTCATCTCCTCTGCTGCCCCCACGCGTCCGCTTCCCATCCCTCTGCTCCCCTTCGAGAAGGTCGGGAGAAGGCGCTGAAAAAGCGACGGCAGACGTTTTGAGGCGATACGCCGGTCTTTGTTGGGGCAGCGGGCAATTGTGCTGCTCCATGTCTAGGAGGTGTCGTAAAACCACTCTCCTTTATGCGCCCAGTCCCAAGGGCGTCCGCAAGAGCGGCATTCATTGCGCACCCAAGGGCACACAGAGAGAGGCCCAAGGCCCTAATGCGCTCTCATTCGATGCTACTCTCTTCACCTTCAGCAGTGAATTGGGGCGGTGCAAGAAAGTCGTGCAGGGGAACGTGACCCTAAGTGCAGGGCGCTTATTCACAACGAACGATGCATGCTTCATTTGGCCTGTAGATGGAAAACGCTGATGCCCATGCAGAAGTGAGCGATTTCCTGGTTTGGGGAGGAGGAGTTGTTGGTTTCTTAATTTTTACATGACTTACAGCTGTCTAGATTATGGCCAATAGAATTACTTGGTGGCCAATTATGGCCAATAGATTATGGCCAATAGAATTACCAATTACTTGGTCAACGACCAACTTACAACATTTAATTTTAAACAATTAAGTTGATTTACTTTTACATATAAATCCTTTATATGCCGTTTTCCAAAGCTTTAGAAAGGGGTATTGGATGGAGCCTTTGCTTGCATAAAGGCTACTGTTGTTCATTTGTATAAAAATTAAGGTCATCTAAGATGCCTTTTTGAGAGGTTTAAAAGTTACTTGCCGAAAAATTTCGAAACATCTTTTAATTTTGTTGGCCAAAGGACTGGGAGAGATCCTGAGGTTGTGTACGGGCACCGGGTTTCAGCCGTACACCTCCTCCGACCTATTTAGGCTCTCGGGGTGTCGCTAATATCGAGATATTTGTCCACTAAAACTGATGAAAATGGAGAAGTAAACCTGTTTGAGTCCAGCAATGGAGCTGGGCAGAAGGAGCTGGTAGTGGGGCTTGAAGATGCCAAAGCTACCCCATTTCTATCTCTCCCAACTCACGCACACGCTGGAGCCCCAACGCCTGAGCAATCATGATAGAGCTCCAATTCTTTGCTGCTGTAGAAGTTGTACCCCGTCGTCCCTCATCCCATTCTCGCTTCTCTTTACTCAAGGCCTCAGCAGGCCACAACTAGAGATAGGAATCAAATCTATCCGCTTTGTGGACATTACTGGTGTTTGTGTATGCCCTGCAGCGCAGTTGGCGAAAAACTCATTCAGTCAAATCCGGAGCCTCGCATCATATACCAGCTCCAGCTCAGCCATGTCCGCCATCCTCAACTGCCAGAACGCGGAACGCTATGCCCAAGGTTTCCACTTTCTTAACCCCAAGACAATATTCTCATGCGGGAAGCTGGATCTGTTCATTTGTTTCATCGAAGTCGTCCTGTGCTTGCTGGCCGATTCCGCTGAGGCTAAAATGTCCTAGCTTTGAGATGTCCCAGAGTGCGTTTGCCCAAACTAATGGCCGAAGTTGAAGTAGAAGATTGCAGAGGAAACGGAACGGCTCCTGGAATCTCGGCGCCGTGCCCAAATCCGCGGTGACTTCAATAACCGCCGCGTAGAGCAGATACGCGAGTACATGAAGCTGGACGAGCAGCAGCTTCATCAACTGGTTTCCAACATTTCTCCCACAAACTCTGCCTGCTTTTCCCAACAACTAACTTCCATAGAGCTAGGCGAACTTTAAGTTGTTTTTTTTGTTTTATGTTTTTGTTGGCTGGATCAAGAGGAAGAATAGCTGATGAGCTTCCAGAAATCAATTTACTATCGAGCAAAAAGGTAAAATTGATTGAAGATTGAGAATCAGAAGGCTCAAATCGATGCTCTGGAGAAGAAGCTGGCTGTGGCTTAGAATTCCGTGCTCTCAAACTGGTCCACTTCCACTTCCTCAGATAAGTATAAAACTCCGAGCCCATCCTCATCTCGGACGTGCTTGAAAGCCCAGTTGCATCTTCCTCATCATCTTCTTCCTCCTGACCATTTCCGCCCAGTATTCACTATGCTCTTGATAAGATAAAACTAACCATTTTGCATACTACGATGGAAAGCAGGAAACAACGGGCAATCGCGCCCTAAGCAGTGCAGCAAAGTATGCGAAGGAACTTGAGGATCACTCAGGGAGTTCCTTATCGAATCACAAACAAAAACTCAGTGAAGTCACTAGGCGGCTAATTTCTGCAGAGTACTGTAAGAAAGTACATAAATTTCAGACATTTCACCTTCGCATGCCGGAAAATCAAAGTCTGGTTTTTTGAGCATTTTTGAACTTTTCCATAAGAAATTGTTCAATATTTAATTAATTTAAATAATTTTAATCGTTTTTAGTTCTTTAACATTTTGTAATTGAAGTTTTTTTAGATGCTGCTTATTTAGGTTTTTACTAAGTTCTGTGGAACGGTATCATTGATAGTGTATTTCTGAGCAATCTGCCTGGTGCATAAAATGCAGCAAACTTACAAACAATCCAGAACACAGAGAAACCTTGAAATATGCTCATGAGTTTAATAGAAAGATCATTTATTTGGGTATCTTGCGCAGTTCATTGGTGAGCCAGAAGGCTGCGGTGAGGACGGCCATCGAATTGCTCTGGTGCGCCGCGGCCAGCCACACCGGCACAAAATGCACCAATGTCGCCACACCCAACGCCACCTACAACTCTTTTCTCCTGCCCTCCCATTTCTCCCATGAGCCCAGTTTGAGACTAAGACTCTGACGAGCTTCAAAAACAGGCAGGACCTGGGCATAGCCGAGGATGAGGAGGGCTTGAAGGGCGCGTCGAGCTCTGGGTGCGATAGGCAGACGTCTGCCAGCTAACCAGGTGGCTGTGATCAGGGCCAGGCTTAGGTAGCCCTCAAAAGTACACCTCGTTGCTTTGTCACGAAGAGAGGGGCCTGAACCAGGTTGCGATGCTGGAACTGGACGGTGGTTGGGTTGTCGAAGAAGTTGCGCCAGGTGGGCTGGCGAGCCAGCAGATCGCTGGGGATCCACCGGTCCGCGTACTTCGGCCAGCTGTTGTAGACCAGGCCTGGAGGCCACCTTTATTCTTGTACCAAAATCAGCAGGAGGGTCTAAGGAGAGGCCACCAGCGTCCAGCCCAGCCACAAAGGCGCCGGAGAAAACGGTCAGGAAGATGCTCGTCTTCGTCCAGTGCCCCAGCCAACGCAAGCGGTTGGCCCCAGCCACTACCGAGTGCTGAAAAACTAGAGCTGTCTAAATGTCAAGCAGTTTGTCGTTTGTAGGGCTAAAAGGCTAAAAGGAAGCGAAAGAGCTGACGTCGAATGGGCGGAGGAAGTTGGAGAGGCCGTTCCATAGGCAGAGGGTGTAGAGGACGACAGCCATGGAGAGATGCCCGGCCAAACGGTACTGGCTGACGCGGGGGATGGCGGCGTTGCTGTTCCCACTCGGGTCCAGCCCTGAGCGTACCATGTACCACCCATACAGACCCTACACCAGCCAATCACCAGCCTCCACATTTGCAAAAGCTCTCAATGAAGGAGTGCCTGAGCTATGAGCAAAGTTCCCATGCCCAGTACACGCCGCTTCATGCGGCTATCGAATCGACCTCGGAGCCAGAAATATGCCGCCGGACCCAGAAATAGTAATCCTAAAATTGGGACAAAATTGAAATTGATAAGAATAGGTGGATGGAGGAGACCAATGGCACGGCCCCACATGCGATGCCCATACTCCATGCTCCAGATGAACTTGAACTCGCCCAGCGTCATCTCTCGCTCCGCCTTCTTGCTGCAGTCATTTCCATCCTCATTGATATCTACACCCAAACCCCCCTTACAATTGGTACTCCGGATAGGTCTGGTACTTGGCGAACTCGGCCTCCCACTCCGCCTCTGTTCTGGGCGGCCGCATGCCCTTGATCAGATGCCAGTCCACCATGCTCAGCCCGGACTCCGTCAGTCTGCACCTCCCTCATGCATCAGAGGAGGAGGATTTGAAGGATTGGACCGAGTGATCCCGCCCAGGCTGACCTGGACGAAGACAGCTCCCGCCACGCCCAACAGCCAGAGGCCCACCACTCGGTCCTGCTTCACCACACCCCAGCCCTTCACGGCGCCTGCTGACAAGCGTTTGCCCGCCAGGCCGATTGGCCAGGCTTTGCTGCAAGAATTTTGAGCTTCAAAGATATTGAAATGGGAGCGTAGGACGAATGCCATCTAATTCCCTGATGTTCCTAGTGTTCTTTGTCTTTCAGCAGACAGTGATACTCTACTGACTTTCCCCAATTCATTTTGGATGGATAAAAGAACAAGAAGTACGATTTGAATAGGGCGGCTTTTGTCTGGCTGAGGCTTGAATTGCCATGGCAGTAGCGGCAGAGCGGTTTGGAGAGTACGGATCTGGCCAGTAGCCACATTTTTCAGGATACCTTTGAGACGTGGCTTTGAGGAGAATTTCATTTATATACTCGTTGTCCAGAGACCTCATGCTCTTAGCAGAAGAGAAAAGCGGCTTTGAGAGCAGGAATTCCGGCACACATGCTTTTACTAGGCAATCTGAGGAAGACATCGGAGATTAAATTGTCACTAGTCGAGCATCAGCTTTCCTTCTGGGCGGCGCCAAATCCGAACCTGACAAATGAGGCAGTTTTAAACAAAATAAAAATTAAAAATTAGAATTAATCTTTAATTAAAATTAAAAAAATAATTCGTTGCGAAAACAAGCCCAACCAGCTGCTGATGTTGGCCTTTTGCCGTGCGTAGGCGACCACGGATCGATCCCACCAGTTGGAGACGGAATTCATGGCCGGTCTGCATGGCAGGGAAGATAGGGTGGAAGAAATAAAATGTCAAAGGGATCCCTGGCAACCGGACATCCAGAAGCGCAAAGTCCCCCGTCTCCGGGTTCACGGGCCCTCCGTCGTAGTAGTCGATGACGTAGTGCACTTCCTCCCCGCATCGGTCGACGATCCAATCGTGTCGATCGAACGGCAGCTCGTATCTGGCAATATTGTCCGCTCAGAACAATGAGTCAATGCATTACAGACGCAAACCCCAAGACGTGGTGGCGAAAGCGTGCCCTGGGCGTGTATTTGGAGGCGTTGCCTTTGAAGCTTTTCAGCTTTGGCTCATTGCAATAGCTGAAGTTGCTTCAACTCGAGCTCAAAAATGGGAAAAGAGGCTGGCGGGAACCGATGTAGAAACTGTTCCCAGAGCAGAATCTCCTGCCAGGCCTTCTCGTTGTTGAAGTTGTGGATGCGTATGATGTCGTCCATGTCCTTGGGGCGGATGTCCTCCTCCTTCCAGCGCCAGCCCTTGCGCAGCATGGCGTTCCAGAACATCTGCGCCGACGGGTACACCCACTTCTCGCCCTCCTTCCCCACCGCCTACAATATCTTTCGCCTCCCTTCCTCTCTCCCTCTCAGAGACTAGCTTAGCAAGAGACCTTGGGAATGGTGGAGGTTTGGCGCTCGGTGGGTAGCGGGAAAGGCTGGTCGGCTGCTGGGCGCTGATTCGGGGGCGGCATCTGAAAGAGAAGAGCTGGTTACTGGTCGTGGAAGCAGAGAAAAGTGGATGGAAATAAATCTAGAGGGTTTTGGCTTTTGAAAGATTGATGGGCGTCTGTTACGCATTTTACGCAGCAGTAGTTAAGCTGGTTGACCCGCATGCCCATTTGGGCATTGCTAATTATAGAAATGTAAATCGAGTCTTTGCAGGGAGGTTTCGTCCATAAATCCCAAAGAAAGAAAGTGAAGCCAAAAGGCAGGCAGTACAAAGAGGAGGAGCTACCATGTTGGTGGGATCCAGGTCGGCGGGTGGGGCAGTGTTGCCGTGCATGGGACACTCGGAAGGGTAGCTGGCCGTACCAGCCGACTCCAGAGCCCCAGCCGTGCTCTTCGCCAGGTTTTTTAGGCGATTCTGCAATCATTGTTTTTTGTCCTCCGCAGGTCGTTGCGAAAGCCAGAAATATATATGTTTCTACTTTTACACTCTTACCCTTGTTATCTGTCAACGCAAAATTAAAGACGCACTAAATTTCACTGTCATAGTCCACAAATTTCATTCGGATTCTTCTGCAGTTGCAATTCTTTCAAAAAACAAAAAACGGATACCTGCCAATAACGGATATACTGTTTTCTGATAGCCCAAAATAAAGGGAGCACTAAATTCACATAATCCACGAATTTCAAATTTCCACTGTCCAAAGTGGCAATACATACAAAGGCCAAAAAACGGATACCTGCTCGTCAATCTTCAACTTCAACTGGCTCTCATGAGGCACAGGGCAGGCATCGGCGCCGCCTGCCGTCTGGCGACAGCTCTCCACTTGCGACTGCCCGCTTCCCATCTCCTTCTATTCCCTTTCTACCACTCCAGCCTCAAAAGACTTTTGCATCAGCAAACGCCTCCTGTCACCTCTTGCAAGTCTTTTGCATCAGCTGGCACCTCTTGCAGGCCTTTTGCATCAACTGCGGCCTCTGGCAATCCTTTGCATCAGCTGTGGCTTCTTGCAGAACTGCGCAGAAGCCTTTTTCACCCCCCCCCTACACTTGCTCAACTGCCAGCTTCATCCCCCCAGCTGGCTCTAAAGCGGTTAGCCGTTAAATTGGGCCCAGACAAGGCCTGTGCCTTAGCCTACTTTACGCTGCCCCGGATGTCTGGCCTTAGGTGGGGTGAGCGGGGGCGTAAGAAAGGGGGGTGCTAGGGAATGCGGCATATATCGGAGCGCCCCCGGGGACTTTAGGAGCGCAGGAGCCTTTAAGCGCGCGGGGAACCAATCCAAGATGCCCGCCAATCGCTTCAGGCTCACCGATCAGCCAACCAAGGCCGCGGGCGAAATGCGGACCGTCTGTCTGGTGCCCAAGGAAGGCCTGCACGATCAGCAGACCCTCTATCGCTTCAAGAAAGGTTTTGACATGTTTTGCCCTGTCCCTCCGCCAGGTCATCTGACCTCATTGATTTTTCGTTGTCTCTTATTACAAAGGGTCCTGAAAGTGAAACTGTAGGATGGCGCCTGCGCTTCCACATCTCGGCCCGGCTGGCCAACCGCGGCCTCCGACTGGAGACCAATCATCCGCTAGGCGACTCTGACAGCGCCCAATTTCGCGCCCTGACTCTGGTCTGCCCCTCTTCCTATCCCCCCTCATCTTCCCACCCCCTGCCAACCCTCGCAGGAGCGCAGCGAGGACGTCGGCTACAAGGCGGAGCTGGAGTTGCGGCGGGCGGGGCCCTGGCAGTACCGCTTCTTCCTGCAGGAGTAATAGGCCAGGCTTTGGAGGACGGAGGGGTCTACAAGGAGGCAGGGATTGAGGGATGAGGAAGGAGAGGTGGCTGGGAGCGGCTTCTTCCAGGTGGAGCCTACGTTGGCGCTGGCGGGGGGCCTGGACTCCGTCACCTGCCTCACAGTGCTGCCCAAACTGCTGGGGCCATTCGGTGGCTGGCTACCCAAGCTCCAGGTCGCCAAGGAGGCCGGCTACAACATGCTCCATTTCGCCCCGCTGCAGGTTACAAATTGTCTAGGCTCAGCTTTTTATTCACATTTATGTAATTTATTTTAGTTCTGGAAGAAAAATTTTGTAAGAAAAACTATAAATAATTTATGCTTACAAATTGTTACAAAAAAAATTTTTACCAAAAAAAATTAAAAACTTTTTTTAAATTTAAAAAAATATAATTTTACAAACTTTTTTTAAATTTAAAAAATTATAATTTTGCAAACAGTAAAAATTAAAAAAAATATAATTTTGCAAAGTTTTTAAAATTAAAAAAAATATAATTTTGCAAATAATTTCTGCCAAAACTTCGCACCAACAGGAGCTAGGCGCCTCCAACAGCAGCTACTCCCTGGCGGACCAGCTGCGCCTCAACCCGGGCCTCTTCCCGAACCCAGACGATTTCCGGCCCCTCGGGGAGCTGCTCTCCCGCCTCCGCCGCGACTGGGGCATGCTGGCCATCGCCGACGTCGTCTTCAACCACACCGCCTACAACTCACCCTGGCTCTCCGCCGCTCCGGACGCCGCCTACAACCTCCAGACTGCGCCGCACCTTCGACCCGCCTTCCTGCTGGACCGCATGCTGGTCGAGTTCGGCGCGGCCATTGCCAGAGGCGACTACGAGCAGAAGGGCATTCCGCCGCTCATCACCACCGACCAGCATCTGCATGTAGGGCCGCCTTTATTGATTGACTAGAGTTGGAGACAGAGGGAGGTTGGGTTTGGAGGTGCTGGGAGATGTGTTGCGATGGGAGATCTTGCCCAAAGGACGCTTCCATGAGTTCTGGCAGGCGGATGCTCAGCAGTTGCTCAAGGAACTGCTGCGTCAACCGCCGAGTTAATTTTTGGCCTTTTTTGTATATTTTTACATTTTGCCTATTTTTGCATTTTGCAAGATGAAAGGTGATAAAATTATGATTGCAGAATCGGCAGATGAGAAAGCAGAGCTGGTCCTGGAGCCGGGGAAAGATTGGAGTCGATTCGGTGCCGTGGTGGACACCCGCCTAGCTTTTGCTCTCTACGGCACTAATTCGTTTGCTTCCCATATGCACTCATTCCAACCTACCTTCTTCAACCAGACTTTTTGGTGCTTGGTCTTCCTAAGACAGGCTTTGCAGTGAGGAGGCCAGCTTCAATGAGTAAGTCTGCTCAGTGTGGATCCTTGCTTGCCAGTTGCTGCTTAGACAATCTGATGAGTAGAAGAACGTGCCTCTGTGCGGCCTCAAAAACATCCTGCTCATACAGCCCGCCCCAATTGACAGGTACGCCTTCACGGAACGCATAGCGGCCCTGAACTCAGCAGCCGCCTCTCTGGTGCACAGCCATCTGGAAGCGGCAGTTCGAGCCCTCCTAGCCCACGTCCACTACCACCGCGTGGCCGATTGGGGGCCCAAAGTCCGCGTCGTCGACGTCACCCATCCCGTCTTCCCCAAGTGCCCCCTCCTCACTCTCCAGCCCCCCTTGACCCTAACCTCCAACCGATATAGGTACTTCTGCATCGTCCAGCAGCCGGAGGGGGAGTGGCGGGATGGCCTGGGGGTGGAGGAGTGGGCCTGGGGGGAGGCCGGCCGCTATGCCCTGGCCTGCAACGGCTGGGTGATGGGCGACGACCCGCTGCGCAACTTTGCCGAGTACCCTTCGGAGGTTGCAGATTTCTTTCAGTATCCTCCTTCTGAGAGGGAGCAGTGAATTGGCAGGTGTACTTCCGCCGCGAGCTGGTCTGCTGGGGCGACTCCGTCAAACTGCGCTACGGCCAGGAGCCAGCAGATAGTCCGGAGCTGTGGGAGCGGATGGCGGCCTATGTTCGGGGCTTGGCGGCCATATTCGACGGCTTCCGACTGGACAACTGCCATTCGACGCCCATCCATGTGGCTGAGGTCGGCCCCTTCATGGCCTCTGCCATCGGATCTTGAGTGGACCCTGGGATGGTTGCAGTACCTCCTGAACGAGGCGCGAAAGGTGCGGCCGGAGTTGTACGTGGTGGCAGAGCTGTTCACGCAGCAGGAGGAGACCGACAACGTTTTTGTGAATCGACTAGGCCTCACCTCACTCGTCCGCGGTTGGGCCAACTTCCATCCTTAACCCCTCCAAACATCGGCAACAATTCCATCCTGGCCTTCAGAGGCTCAGAACGCTGGTACCAGTCACGAGATTGGCCGCCTGGTGCTTCGCTACGGCCAGAACTCTGTCCTATTGCCTTTTCATCTGCCTTTGACCAGGAAAAGAGTAGTCGTGGGTTTCAGGTGGGGAGTTTCCTGCCTTCTCTAGACGCCCTGGATGCCCCCGTCTGGCCGAGTGTGGCTCACGCAGCCTTCACCGACCTCACCCACGACAACCCCTCCTTCTTCCAGGCACCTCCATTCGTCCAGTTTGGGGACAGGCTCACCAAGAGAACAGCCGCTTGCAGAAGAGGACTGGAGCAGACAGTCTGGCCGCCGCAGCTCTGGTGGCCTTTGCCTACTGCGCCTCTGGGTCAACGCGGGGCTTTGATGAGCTGCTCACCCACCATGTTCCCCCTCTTATTGCCCCTCTTTTTCCTATTGCTCAACTGGGAAGGAGGCTGGAGGTGAACGTGGTGAGCGAGCAGCGACTCTACCGGGACTGGACGGGAGGAGAGTGCGAGAATGGAGTTGGCCCGGACTCCGGGCTACTGGCGGCCAAGGCGGCCCTGAACCGGCTGCACATTGCCATGGCTCGTGAAGGCTACTCTGAGGTTTAGTTTGTACGCTATTGCAGTGGAATGATAACTGGCACTCTTGCCAGACGTATGTGGACGATCGGAGCGGTCGCGTGGTGGCCATCACTCGTGAGAAGCCCATGGACCATGCTCGCTGCGTGCTCATAGCCCATTGCGCTGTGCACCCTGGCGGCGAGGATCACCTACCGCCGCCTATCACCCTACAAGGCACCAGTTTTCCCGGTGCAGCTTGTTAGGGGGGGCATGTTTGTCTGTGAGCACAGGTCAACTGGACGAGATCACGCTGGAAGCAGAGCTGGGGGAGGCTGAGGCCAACCAGCCGGAAGACTCCAAGGCCTTCCTTCGCGGCACCTCCAAACTCCGCCTGCGCATGCAGGAGCACCTTCAGTTGCCCCTACTCCCCTAGCCTAGTGCAAGTCAACAATAGAGGAAACTTATCTGCAGACTGAAGGACTCCGCCATGGTACACCTGGCTGGGAAGGGTAAAGGGACGCTAACTCTGGCCTTCAACCACTTCCCTCCTGGCTCCATCCTCGTCCTCAAGTACCCTCCCTTCATCCACCTCTTATCCCTCAACCCCCTTGCACTCCAAAGGCTGAGCTGCGACGAGCACTCGAAGGGAGCCATTGCGGACCTTCGCCACGCCATCGCCGAATACCCACAGCTGTTCCCCGGCTACCAAGGTTCACTTCCCAGCCACTCCAGTCCTAAGAAGGAGTGCAGAATGGTTCTTGCAGCTGGGAAGGTGCAGCCGGTAGACCCGCTGGCACCCGTGGTGGCCAAACTCAGCCTGCCCGCTCTACATTTTGCACTCTTCCGCTGTGAACCGGAAGAGCGGGAGGAAGGTGCTTTATTTTCTTCCTCTTTCAGCCTCTTTCAATCTAACCCTGCCATATATCGTTTCAGGCCGCGGTGTCTACGAGATTCCGCACCACGGCAAGCTCATCTATGCTGGCCTGGAGGGACTGCGTCCATTGCTGGAGCATGTAAGCATATTTTGGATGCTTCTGGTTCAGTTTGCAGACTGCTTTTTCTTTAAATGACACGACAAAGAGCAATATTTTGCGATATAGCATGAATAGCCCTCTTGGGTGAACAATTGTGGCCAGGATTGCAGACTGGCTTTTTTAGAGATGACTACAAACAGCAATATCTTGGGATTTTCTCAATTTCCAAACTTTGGCGACTTCTCTGTGCAGATCCGCCACCACCAGGACCTGGGCCATCCGCTGTGTGGCAACCTCCGCGACGGGCCCTGGCTGCCCGACTCCATCGTCAACCGCATCCGCAGTCGCTCGGACACCTTCCAAGTTCACTTCCACCAGCCTCAAACACCCCCAGCCAACCTCCATACCGCCTCCAGCTAGCCGATTGGCTGGGCCGCCGCTTCGGGGAGGTGCACGCCCTGCCCATCTACCTACGGCCCGCCTACTTCGAGGCCATCCTTCGTCTGACCCATGCCGCCCTGCGTCAACGACTTCTATCCGAGCTCTCCCCGTTTGGCTTCCACTTGCTTGAGGCTCTGGAGTAGGTGTATAGGGTTTATATTTCAATTTTGTAATCATTACAAGATTGTAATGATTTTGTTTGTAATGTAATGATTTTGTAATTATATTGTGGCAAGCATAGGTGGCATAAAATAATAATTCCAATATAATTACAAAATCATTACATTACAATCAAAATCATTACAATCTTGTAATGATTACAAAATTTAAATCATCGGGTGTATAGGGGGTGTATGAATGTAGGTGGGTGGGTGAGCGGGAGCTGGCAGGGGATCTGGCGCTGGCGTCGGCGGCATTTTGCAGTTCCTTGGCCTCCGCGCCCCTGCCGCCCCTGCCGCCCAGCCTGGGCAACGAGGAGGTCCTGTCCATCAGTGCAGGTACCATTCTTTTCCTAGCTATCGATTTTGTTTATTTCAGTTTTGAAATTAAGTTTGCAGTGAAAGGGCACAAGCTTAGGGGGATTGGCTAGGAAGGCTTTGCTACTGACCTTGTTTTGTTTAGGGCCAACTATGTTTTATTAAAACGTAAAAAATTAATATTTAAAATCTACTTGATTGGTCAGAATCTAGCTTTATGTTTTTATAATGTGAATTTAAAAGTAGAACGCAAACTCTTGTCTTGCAACCTCTGTAAACCTGAGTTTTGATAAAATTCCCTGAAAAATATACGAAAGAACGAAAGAGAAACTGAAAAATATTTTGCATCAATTAAGCATGTAGTTGCTGTTTCAGAAATTAACCACAACTATGTCATACTGTTTCTTTTTTACGTTATTAGTTTCGCAGCTATATCATAAATTCTTCAACACTTCCAAAAAATCTAGCAATTCTATCTGACCTGAAAAATTCACAAAATATCATTTGATAAAGCAGGAGAGAGAGAAGCTCATGCAAAAAGAGGGTTGCACCGAAGGGCTTGGCTGATGCAATCACAAGCGGAGCTGGAAGGACTGAGGGAAGGAGGCGGTGGGGGACTGGGAATGGTGGGGGGATGTGATGGAAATGCATCAGGCAGTGAGATGGGGGGCGGAGAACATGATGCCGCAGGTGGAGGCGATGATGAAGGCGGAGAATATGACCAGGCACAGTCGATCCACCACCATTGCTGGCAAGAGGGGGCAGGGCTTAGGAAAAAAATAGGACTACTAAATGGAGGGGGCAACCGGCAAACTTCCAGTCGTTCTCAGCATCCGAGTCCTCGTCCTCCTTCTCCATGCGATGGGTGATGAACTTCAGCTCGGAGTGGATGCGTTGCATCATCAGAATCAGCGCATGCACGCCCGGATCTATCAGGCCCGGATTGGCTATCAACGGCTGCAATCCGCACATCTATTTAGGGGGAAGCATTGCAGAATTGCTCCCATACCTGAATGCACTGATTGATCCGAGTCTCCAGACTGATGCTCTGCCGGCGATGATCTTGGACAGGTCCCAACCGATGCACACTGGCGTGCGGGATGGCCGTAGGCGACGGCGTTGTCAGCCCGCTGCCCCTGCAGACCCATTTCCCTCTCCTCAGGATGCCCTTGCAGTAGGGCAGGAGGCTGGACTTGCGGTAGGCAGGGGCAGGCGGGAGTTTGGCGCTGGGCTTGGGCGAACCGTTCTCGGTGACCACGCGGACGTTGGCCATCAGGTTCTCCGACTCCCCGCCCTCTTCTGATTCGGAGCCAGAGGCAGCGCTGCCCTCCCCTTGCTGGTGGAAGGCCTTAGAGGATAGGTTGAGGTTTTTAGCAGTTGGGTGGGTGGTGGAAAGGCAGGCCTTGATGATGGCGCGTCTGCTGAAGCGATGGCCTGGCCTCTTCATCATCAGGAGCCAGGGGAGCCAGTTGAGGAGGATCATGCGCGTGAAGTCGCTCATCTCGTGGGTGTCTGGGGTCCTGGTGGGGGGCAGGGATGAACTGAGACTAGAGAGGCGGTTGAAAGAGCCCCGAACCGGTAGTGGAGGTTGAGGACGACGACGGTGAATACGACGGAGGCGGAGACGACCAGCATGCAGGTGGTGAAGAAGGTGCCGATGAGGGGGACGGCCTCGGAGGTCGGCGGGGTCATGGAGGCCACCATGGAGAGGAAGAAGCAGACGGAGAGGAGGATCGTGATTTCCAGCGTGATTTTCTCACCCGCATCAGGAGGCAGTGTAAAGCCTGGATTAGGGGACCTGGGTGCAAATTGGTGGAAAGGAGAGAAATTGCAGCACCCAGGACTGTCATGAGTGAGATGAGCAGGGAAGGAATGATCAAATTGAATCCGTAATAGAGAGTACGCCTCCTAATCTGGAATTTTTGATAATTTGTGGACTGAATTTAGATTCTGAATAAAAATTAGCCTGTAGGAAAAACTTGACGTCCGGATAAGGCTCCACACAACAGTCGTAGAACTTTTCAGAACGATTGACGGGGGTGCCCAGCAATCGCCACTCCCCATTCGTCAGGTACTCCGAGGTGTCCATGCCTCCAAAGCCCTTACCTCCCTCGACATCAGAGCAAAAGATGGCTTCCTGAACCAGCTTCACTGGCTGGCTGTAGGTCCAAAGCGAAGCCCTGAGGAGGATTTCTGAGTTTTATTGGTTGTATTGAAGGCAATTTTTCTTACGTGGTAGGTCCAGGAGCCGAATTTCAAGTAGCAGCTTTGATCGTCTTCAAACAATCCTTATCCCGCTGATGCTAAAGGAAGTGAATTGTTAACTTACCAAACGGAAACCAGGTAATGTCAATTTTGCCTGAAAAATGCAATATTTGTAGGTCTCTAGTTTTTGGGGAAAATGGAGTAAATACAGGAAATCTTGAAAATTCCCGGAGGTATCCAGTTCACGGTTCCATCTGAGTAAACCACAAGGTTGGAGCTGCAATTTTGAACTGTATTCATGTTCCAGCATGCAAAACGGCTTGGGACGGATAGGTAGAATCGAAATTTGTGTCCACGCTGTTGTACCTAGAAATGAGGCGCAGTTTCTAGCAGGCTAAGGAAACTAATCTCCTTACAATAGCACGTCAGGCTTCCAAATTTTGCCCACAGGGAAGCGGACCTGGAAAATGCCAAATTCCCAGTTTCAGACGATTAAAAAAAGCGAAAACGAACATCAGCAACGCCGCCGAATTTAGCCGGATCCCACTTCAGCTTGTAATCGTTCCAGGCATAGCTGAGCCAGGCGTTGATCTCGATTATCTCAAAGCCCAGCCCCCCTTGAGTAGGCAGGTACCAAACAAATCAAAATTGTTCTCCACACCTGGTTCTGCTCATCCACATCCACAATCTGCTGCAGGATGACGGATAGGGTGACGCGAACTGCCTCGCTGTGATTGGCCACAGGCCGCTCCAGCATGTTGTAGTTCCTGTCAAGAAAATTGTTGAAAAGGATAGGATATTTATAACAAATATACTCCTATTGAAGTATGGAGGTATATATTTGTCATAAATATCCTATCCTTCTTGATGACTGAAGTGAAGTTGAGTAGGACAGGAGGGTAAAATATTACTTGAGCAGCTCCTGATAGAGGCGATACTCATGCCGATCGCCGCGCACCCCGAGACTCAGCCAGCCCAGCCACACTACCAGCCCTTCCCACTGTCCCATCCTGCCTTCTTACCCTCAATTGAGGGCCTATAGTGACGTCAAGAGGGCTGAGGGCGGGTCTGTTGGGGGCACACGGCGCGCGTGAAACTGAAGCCGCGCTGTCAGGAAACTCAGACGCCCATATACCCTCTGCCCTCACGGCCTGGGCATTTGCTGCGGCAGCCTGACTGGGTGTGCACAGAATGGAAGAGGGGCAGGGCTAATGGGAGCATCGATCGGCTAATCTCTGCCGCGAGTCTGGCTCAAAGTTGCCTCTAGGCCTGGAGCTTGTGTAGGTGAGTGGAGCGGCGTAAACAAGTGGTGGCTGCGGGGGAGGATGCTCTGAGGCCTGAGGGCAAGAAGAGGCGGCTGGGATTTCGCCCGCGCCCGCCCCGTCAGTCAATGAGGGCTGCCCGCGGAAACCCTCCCCACCCTGGCCAGACCTAGAGCAGGTGCGGAGTCGGGCTTGTCGCTTCCTGCCGCGCCCAGGCCAGGCCACGTCTTCTTCCGTCCCTCGCAAAGCCCCCCACAGTTTTATGGGCGCTTTTTATCGGCACACCTGTTCAGCCTTTAGACTGCAAAGTGGCTAGCTCCTAGCTTCCAATAAACGCGAGGCAAGTGCGTGGGCGGCAGCATGGGCTGGGTGGAAAAAGTGCTTGGCCTATTCCCAGACGGAAAGTGGGGGGCTGGCTACTTCCAGCTTTTGGGAAGGGGGTGGGTGCAGATGTGCCTCGTAAAATAATGGGGGGGGGGGCGCGGAAGGACTGAGGAGCGGAAATCGTGGAAACTGGGAAGCCGTGAAAGAGCCTCCCTTTTCCCACTTGAGAGAAGGGAGGGCCTTCGCCGCTTGGGAACTTAGGCGCTCCGATTATGGCCAATCCTTCGCCACCCACTCTCTCTCGCATAGGCCTATTCTCACCCGATCCGGGGAAGGGGCTGGGATGATTGCGGCAAAGGTGATGCTGATGAGGGAAGGGTTGGGGAGGTGTTGGAGGCTGGAAGGTGCATCTCCGCCCCCGACAGAGAGGTGGAAATTATTGAACGCACCCCCAGCGAAGGCCAAGGCAAATAGATGCTGCGCATTCTGGCGAGGATGTCCCCCTTCCTCTTTCCGCCTCGCCCCATCCTCGCAACTAGGATGGGTGTAAAAGGGTGAAAGCCGTCCTCTGTCAGTGATAGGCATCATAAGCTTGGCCTAGGGGCGCCTAGGGGAGGGAGGAGAGGTGCAGGAGTTTTACCAGCTGGCGGTGATTAATCCTTCCTGCTTCCCCAAACACGCCAGGGCCCCTCGATGCCCTTAGCCCCTTTCCCCCCTCCTCATCTCCAAGGTCCCCCTGGAGTCTGCACATTTCTCCACCCTTCCTTTAGTCCTGATGACTTTGCGGATCCCCCACGGCCGTCTGAGTAGGAATTGGGAAGCCCACCATTTCGCTGCATCGCCAAAAGGGGCACAGCTCCCCAAAACGACAATGGAGGTGCCAATATTTGCAATGGCCCCTCCTTATTGGGCTGAGAAGGACTGGAAGTGAGAGGGAGCAAAAAAAAGAACAGGCCAGTTGGATCCCTGATATTTACCAATTCCCAGCCAACAGAGTTGTGTCGTACAAGAGACGGGCATGTATGGGCTATGGGCCATGTACCCAGCTGTCTCCTATACTGCCTCTGCTCCTCCATCCGTCAGGCCTCCGAATGGATGGGGCTGAAAAACCCCGGTGCCCTTGGCAGTTTTATGGTCGCTTCCTGGAATGGGACGGGCTGCGGATCCAGGCCATCAAATGGCCAGACATCCATCAGAGCTGGATTGGACTGGCCAGAAGTGCTGTCTGCCCTTTTTTGGTCTCCAAAGGCGCCTGGAGAGAAGGCCGAAAGTAGATTTCAGGAAAGGGCAGGGAAAGGCCGCCATGCCATTACCGGATTAGGGACACACATGCCCTGGCCCTGCTTCTGACCAAAAGCACATTCCAGGCAGAGGCCTGAAGGGGGAAGGAGGCAAACTTGCTTTTCCCTGGTTAAAGCTTGATGAATGCCGGAAATGCTGGCTCTGCGAGAATGGAAGGTGCAGAAGAGAGAGGGTAGCCCCCGGAATGTTTGTCCGATGCAGTTTCTAGGAAATGTGCCGACACGCAAGATCCGGCAAAAGACATCCACTGAAGTTTCGAAAACTCTTGCTCAAAAATTTTTTCCCAAGCAAAGAAACGCAAAATTGTTTTAAAAAATTTGAAATTTCGACAACTAAGAAAAAAATGCCCAGAGTAGAAAGACCACCAAAATTAATTTATGCAAAAATGCATGAAATTTCCAAACTAAATTTTCAATGACAAATCATTAAAGTTGCTCATAATTGTGAGGCCCTCAGTTAGATTGAGCAGAGCTCTAGCCTAGCGAAGGAGGCGTTTACCAGAGAGGAAAGGGGAACTGAACTGCAGAGGGAGGAGAGCAGTAGCAGCAGCATTAACCCAAACATCACCAGTCAAAATAGGACAAAGGGTGGATGAATCATGTCACTGCTGGATAGCCGATCCTCCTCTGTCCGGTTTTTCTCCACCTGAAGTTCCCCTGGGCCAGTAGTTAGAGCAATAAGGCAAGGCACCCTCGCATAATTTATCCAAACTAACAAACTAAAAATTTCACCATTTTTCAGCAATCTCCTATCACCTTGTTGCAGGCTTCCCGCACTTTGCGACCGGGATCTTCCGCAACTGGGGCCGGGACACCTGCATCGCCCTCCCCGGCTGCCTCCTCTCCACCGGTCGCTTCCTGGAAGCCCGGTTCCCTCTCCTCCCTTTCCCACTCCCCTCCAACCACTCAAAACTCATTTCAGTGCCGTGCTGTTGAGCCTGGGCGGGAGCCTCCGCCACGGCCTCATCCCCAACCTCATCGGCGGCGGTATTGCTGCCCGCTACAACTGTCGGGATGCCGTCTGGTTCTGGCTCCATGCCATCGCCATCTATGCCCAGCGAGCGCCCGAGGGTATCCCCTAAGCTTCTAGCACCAACTCGTTCATCTGGGGCATCTGGAGACACTCCATTTGAGGCAATGCCATCCTGGAGGCCCCGGTGCTGCGTCTTTATCCCGACGATGATGCGGTGGTGGGAGAGACACCGACCAAGGTTGCCCCCTCCCCAGTCTCCTTGACAATATGACCATCAATCCCTGGCAATCCATCCATGACAATATGGCAACAGGTATATGGCAATCAGAAATTGGAGATTTAAGGAAGAGAAGCTAGCAGCGACAATCTTGGAGGCCATGAGCCGGCACTGGGACGGCATCGACTTCCGCGAGCGCAACGCCGGGCCCGCCATCGACATGCACATGAAGGACCAGGGTAGCCTCCTTGGCGCACGAGGCCCTGGATCTATAAGAAGCCCCCTTTGCAAGGCTTCCGAGTGACTGCCGGGGTGGCGGACAAAGCGAAGGGGCTGCTGGCTGGCGGCAACAGCTGGAACTGCGGCACCTGGATGGACAAGATGGGCGGCAGCGAGGCGGCCAGCAACAGAGGACACCCGGCCACGCCTAGGGACGGGGCTGCTGTGGAGCTCCAGGTATATTAGAATCCTTTTTTGTATTTTTCCAATTCAGATCAAACATTGCTACTGCTAGGGACTCGCCTTCGCGGTGCTGGACTGGCTGGAGAAAGCTGCAGAGGCTGGCCTTCTGCCCTCTAGCACTAATGGTCACCCCTTTCTAAGCCCCCATCCCGAAATAGATGTTTTTCGAGGATAAAAAATAAAAATAAAAAAAATTAAAATACTAAAAATAAAGAGGAAATAAATTGAAAATAAAAATTAAACAAATAAAATTGAAGGCTCAGAAAGCATCAGCTGGACAGAGTGGCGTCAGCGTCTGGGCACCAGTTTCCGAGCCTGTTTCTGGATCCCGCCTCCAGTAAGCGCCTCCTTCTTTCCATCTGCATGCCTCCCCCGTCCTGTGTCTAAACAGGCGCATTTTCATTGCACCTGCACGGACGGGCTGGAGCTGAACCGGAGTGGAAAAGGCGGGGATGAAGGAAGCTACGGGGCTCGCGGAGTGGGCGCTACCAGTGGGCAACTTCCCACGCCTGGGGTGGGCGTTCTTCTGAGAGGGGAACGAAGTCTTTTCAATGATCTCATACCATCGGATGAAGACTCTAACCGATGCTTGGCTGATACATTGAAAAAGGATGGAAGACTTCTTTCCGCTCTCGCTATCTTTTGATATTTTGTGAGAGTGAATGAGGAGATTGAAGGGACTACGAGAGAGGCTGGGGAGGTGACTCGGCCCATCAAACCCTGACCCACGCTCATTTAATCCTTTTTTTAAAATTCCGAAATGACGAGATTAAATAGAACTGAATCAGGCCACGAACACTCACGGGCCACCACTCAAGACTAGGAAGGAAGGAAGAGAATTGAAGGAGGGGGGAGGCCCCGGCGGGCGGAGGAGAAGGGGAAAAATGACGAAGAACTGGCCTGCTCCTCAATATAATATAGAACCCATAGGAGGGTGGGAGGGGGGGAAGGGGGCTACAAATTCACTTGGCAATAATCTACAATATGGAATAAGTAGGAATAATAATGGAGGAGGAGAAGGAGGCGGGGGGGAGCGCGGGGGAAAAGCTTAAGGGGGAGGAGGGGGGGGAGTGACGGGTGGTGGGCGGAGGGGGGAGGGGGGGCGGGGGAGTAGAATGATATAGAAATGCAGGGGGTGGGGTAGAGGCTCTCCGCTCCAAGGTCTAGCAGAAAGCGTGAAATGAGTTTTTTGAGGATGAAAAAATTAGGATTAAAAAAATTAAAATATAAAAAATAAAGAGGAAATAAATTGAAAAGAAAAAAATTTAAAAACAATAAAATTAAAGGCCGAGAACGAGGGGATGTGAGCCCAAGGCCCTTTCACTCATGCCCCCCCGCTGGAAAAGGGACATCTGGGGGGGGAGGCGGGGACGGGGGAGGAGGAATTGCCTGGGGGCTTAGAGGGGAAGGAAGTACTTCAATGCATAGCCATAGCCACGGATGAAGACTCTGAGAGTTGGCTGAAGAAAAGGATAGCCTCGCTCGTCTTTGATATTGTAAGGATGAGAGAAGGCTAGAGGGAGGTGAGAGAGGGGAAAACCCTGGGGGATATGTCCTCTGTTTCTTACAAAATTATTCTGAAATGACGCAGGGAGGAAACGGGAGAGGGACCGAAGGGCAGGGTAGACGGGGGAAGAAAGGGGGCGGGGGAGAAGGGGGAAAAGAGGAGGTTGCCGAGGGGGAGTCAGGAGTGTGCTGGACGCATCGCCCTGGCGTTCCCTGCCCGAGCTCACCAATGCCAACGGAGCTCACTGCCCTGGTTAGCCTAGAGGTCATCATGGAGCTCAGTTGAGGAATGATTTGATGCTTGAAGGCTCCTGTGGGGCTCAGGCTTGGTCGGTGGCCCAGGTGCTGCAGTTGCTGGAGGACCTATCCGAGTGATCAGAAAAAGCGAACCATATAGAGCTCTACTTTGTCACACTTCTAACCTATTGTACGCTTGCCTAGTGATTCTGTGCCAGATGCTGCTCAATCTGTGGTGCATCTCTCTTGGATGCATGAGTAGACTCGTGTGTAGTCCTGCTATTTAGTTCTGCGCCATTTCGTTCCCTTAGCTTTGCACTGGATCGATAAAACTGCCAAAATAAATTAGAACCTGACAGCAATAACCGTCATTTCAAGCAATCTTAATGCCACAAACACAAAGCCAAGGCAAAAAATTTAAAGAACCAAAGATGGAAAAAAATTAGTGTGAAACAAAGCGTAAAATAAAGGAGCAAACAAATAATCAGCAAACAAGTCGTCAGCAAAAGGCAATTAGCTAGAAGGTGAAAAGCAAAAAATATTACCTCTGCATAAAGCTTTCGAAACTTTTCTTTCAAAACTTGTGGCATTCGGGGAAGGCAGTAAAAGCCTGTCGGGGAGGGCAATCAAAGCTCAGATTCCAATAGAAATCAAACTAAACTGAAAATGCTCGCCGCCCTTCACCCTTCAAATCCTTCACACGTTATGAGTAATTAATAAGTAGTAATTAGCATTAGCAATTAGTAAGTAATTGGTAATTAGCATTAGCATTAGTAATTAGCAAAAGTAATTAACATGATCTGAGAAAGTTGCATTTCTGGCCTTTGAGTCAGCGTTTTCACCTCTAGTTTAGCTGAACTTGTGAATAGAATATATAATTTTGCATATTTTCTACTCGTTTGGTGTTCCCATTGGACACATAAAAAAACCAAGCTGGTAAACTTTAGACTTTTTCAATACTTTTCGATCTTCCATGTGTTTTCCATGTGCTAATTGCCCATTTTTCCGTCGGTTCTGAGCAGAGCAAGATTTCTATTCAGAACAAGGCACTATTAATCGCAATCCAAGCTCATCACTTGAAGGGGCTCGCCAATCCTCAAGGAGGCTCGCCAATCCTCGCCATCGCCAGGGGGACAGAAGGAAGAGACAGGGAATAGAAAGGGCAGAGAAGGAAGGAACCTGTTGCTGTCCCAGGCTCGGCCGGCACAGATGTTGAGCAGACTGAGACTGGCCGTGTCGAAGAGATTTCTCTCCTCGCTCACCAGGTCACAGACGAGGCTTCGTTTGGCGCAGACTAATTCTTCCTCCTACACCATATCTGTTGCTGTCCCAGGCTCGGCCGGCACAGATGTTGAGCAGACTGAGACTGGCCGTGTCGAAGAGATTTCTCTCCTCGCTCACCAGGTCACAGACGAGGCTTCGTTTGGCGCAGACTAATTCTTCCTCCTACACCATATCTGTTGCTGTCCCAGGCTCGGCCGGCACAGATGTTGAGCAGACTGAGACTGGCCGTGTCGAAGAGATTTCTCTCCTCGCTCACCAGGTCACAGACGAGGCTTCGTTTGGCGCAGACTAATTCTTCCTCCTACACCATATCTGTTGCTGTCCCAGGCTCGGCCGGCACAGATGTTGAGCAGACTGAGACTGGCCGTGTCGAAGAGATTTCTCTCCTCGCTCACCAGGTCAAAGACGAGGCTTCGTTTGGCGCAGACTAATTCTTCCTCCTACACCATATCTGTTGCTGTCCCAGGCTCGGCCGGCACAGATGTTGAGCAGACTGAGACTGGCCGTGTCGAAGAGATTTCTCTCCTCGCTCACCAGGTCACAGACGAGGCTTCGTTTGGCGCAGACTAATTCTTCCTCCTACACCATATCTGTTGCTGTCCCAGGCTCGGCCGGCACAGATGTTGAGCAGACTGAGACTGGCCGTGTCGAAGAGATTTCTCTCCTCGCTCACCAGGTCACCGACGAGGCTTCGTTTGGCGCAGACTAATTCTTCCTCCTACACCATATCTGTTGCTGTCCCAGGCTGGCCGGCACAGATGTTGAGCAGACTGAGACTGGCCGTGTCGAAGAGATTTCTCTCCTCGCTCACCAGGTCACCGACGAGGCTTCGTTTGGCGCAGACTAATTCTTCCTCCTACACCATATCTGTTGCTGTCCCAGGCTCGGCCGGCACAGATGTTGAGCAGACTGAGACTGGCCGTGTCGAAGAGATTTCTCTCCTCGCTCACCAGGTCACCGACGAGGCTTCGTTTGGCGCAGACTAATTCTTCCTCCTACACCATATCTGTTGCTGTCCCAGGCTCGGCCGGCACAGATGTTGAGCAGACTGAGACTGGCCGTGTGAAGAGATTTCTCTCCTCGCTCACCAGGTCACAGACGAGGCTTCGTTTGGCGCAGACTAATTCTTCCTCCTACACCATATCTTTGCTGTCCCAGGCTCGGCCGGCACAGATGTTGAGCAGACTGAGACTGGCCGTGTCGAAGAGATTTCTCTCCTCGCTCACCAGGTCAAAGACGAGGCTTCGTTTGGCGCAGACTAATTCTTCCTCCTACACCATATCTGTTGCTGTCCCAGGCTCGGCCGGCACAGATGTAGAGCAGACTGAGACTGGCCGTGTCGAAGAGATTTCTCTCCTCGCTCACCAGGTCACAGACGAGGCTTCGTTTGGCGCAGACTAATTCTTCCTCCTACACCATATCTGTTGCTGTCCCAGGCTCGGCCGGCACAGATGTTGAGCAGACTGAGACTGGCCGTGTCGAAGAGATTTCTCTCCTCGCTCACCAGGTCACAGACGAGGCTTCGTTTGGCGCAGACTAATTCTTCCTCCTACACCATATCTGTTCTGTCGCTGGCTCGGCCGGCACAGATGTTGAGCAGACTGAGACTGGCCGTGTCGAAGAGATTTCTCTCCTCGCTCACCAGGTCAAAGACGAGGCTTCGTTTGGCGCAGACTAATTCTTCCTCCTACACCATATCTGTTCTGTCCCAGGCTCGGCCGGCACAGATGTTGAGCAGACTGAGACTGCCGTGTCGAAGAGATTTCTCTCCTCGCTCACCAGGTCACAGACGAGGCTTCGTTTGGCGCAGACTAATTCTTCCTCCTACACCATATCTGTTGCTGTTCCAGGCTCGGCCGGCACAGATGTTGAGCAGACTGAGACTGGCCGTGTCGAAGAGATTTCTCTCCTCCTCACCAGGTCACAGACGAGGCTTCTTTGGCGCAGACTAATTCTTCCTCCTACACCATATCTGTTCTTCCCAGGCTCGGCCGGCACAGATGTTGAGCAGACTGAGACTGGCCGTGTCGAAGAGATTTCTCTCCTCGCTCACCAGGTCACAGACGAGGCTTCGTTTGGCGCAGACTAATTCTTCCTCCTCACCTACTTTGCGGAAGGAAACGGACTGCGGGAAGAGATCCCCCGAACGACGGCGACTAACCCCCTACCATACTTTCCCCGACAGAGAGCAGACTGAGATCGCGAAGAGATCCCTCGCTCCAAACGAGGCTTCGTGGGAGCTAACCCCCCCATACTTCCAGCCGGAGATGTGAGAGACTGAGATGGGGAAAGAGATTCCCCTCCCAGGCCACGAGCTAGTGAGCATCTCCCTACCTCTTCCCGACAGAGAACAGTGGAAGAGACCCCCCACCCCTAACTCCCCTACTTTGCTCAAGAAACGAACTGTGGAGACCCCCACAGCCCGGAGTGGCTACTCCTACCATCTCCAAAAGGTGAAACCCCCCCAGCAACGGCTACCCACCTACTCTCCACCGAGTTGACAAGATGCCCCCGAGGGGGATCCCCATCTCTCCGCCCGAAAACACTCAATCCCCCCCAACAGCCTTAACTAATCTCCTCCCACTTTCCCCTCGCATGAGAGAGTGCGCCCCCCACGAGCCCGCCCCCCCCCCGCGCCACCGCCCCCCCCCCAGAGCTCGTCCCCCCTTCCCGCCGCGCGACTGCATTCCCCCCCGCACACCCCCCTTCTCCCCTCCACACCCCCCCCCCACACCACCCCCCCCCCCCCCCTCGCGCACACACCACCCCCCCCACTTGCACTACCCCCCCCATACCCCGGGGAAGAAGGCGGAGCAAGACGAGCGGACTATCAGTGAGACTGAGAGAAACGCCAGCAGCCTGGCTACCTCTCTCCACTCGCGCCAGAAGACGAGACGCGTGGAAGAGATCAGAACGAGGCTTCGCAGTACTCTACTCTCCCTCGCGAAAGTAGCCTGTCAAACCCCCCCCCAGCCCCTCCCTCCTCTCTCCCCTCCCCCACGCTGCTCAAACCCCCCCAACAGCTCCACTCCCCTACTCCCCCTCCCAAACTACCCCCCCCCCCCCCCACTACCCCTCCCTCCTCCCACTGGCGGCGAGAATGAGAAACAAAATGGGACTAACCCAACCCCCCCCCCAAACACTTTGGCGCAGACTACCCCCGGAGAGAGGTGGGGAAAGAGACTGAGACGGTCGAAGAAAGCGAGTACCTAGACTATATCTGTGCTGCTAGGTCCGCCGGGGGTGGAGAGCGAGACTGGAAGAAAGCCCCCAACATAACCAGAGTAGAACTGAGCGGCGAAGAGACCCCCCCCACACAGCAGTCTCGAGCTCCCCTAACGCCAGCTCGGCGGGACAGAAGAGAGAGGAAAGACAAGCAAGACGAGCCTCCACTCTCCCCTCCGGGCCCCCCCAAAAGCAAGTAGAACTGAGTGGCGCAAGCCCCCAGCCAAGCGGCCCCAACCGCCAGCTCGGGGAAGAGGAGAGAGAGATGGGTGGAAGAGACACCACTAACCCCCAACCCACCGGAAAAAACTAATGCAAAACCCAACACCACTAACCCTTCTCCACCCTGTTGCTGTCCCAGGCTCGGCCGGTACAGATGTTGAGCAGACTGAGACTGGCCGTGTCGAAGAGATTTCTCTCCTCGCTCACCAGGTCACAGACGAGGCTTCGTTTGGCGCAGACTAATTCTTCCTCCTCCACCATATCTCGCTCATGTAGGATGTTCTTCACCGTGGCCTTCGTCTCTAAGTATTCCTCAAAGGAAGAGGCCTTCAGTAGTGTAGGCTGGGAAACAGAAAGTTGATGGGACCTCTGACAAACTGTTGGACCTTTCGATGCTCAATTGAAGGAGACTGCTGAACGAGGAAGTGGAGAGAGAGATATGGCAGGCGAGACCCTTTCCTCTCACCCGCCGGTAGAGAGGGCCATCAGGATTGCTCATGAAGCTCCAGAAGACCTTGAGAGGCGTCAACGCCATGGCACCACCATCACCACCACTCGTCTTGATCTCCAGCGTCTGAAGAATGATGAAAGATAAATCTGGGCTGAGCAGATGGAAGATGCGCAACTTATTAAAAATCATAAAAATTTGCTATTCCTCAGCTGCTCAACGAAATTGCTGAAATTTTCAGTGAATGTCTGTCTAGGTGATGGCTTGCGATATATTTGTGCAATTTGCATCATTACTTGAAAAAAAATTTAAAATTAATATTTTGTCTCCAAATTTCACAAGTATTTGATTCTGAAAACAATTCCAATAATAAAATGTACAATTTTTGAAATTTCATAAATTTTAATTAGTGATAATTTAATATAGAATATTTCTAGATGATCAAAGATTCCAGTTTTCTAGCTCAAATTTTTAAGATATTTTATGTTTATCATGCTAAAGACAATAGCAACATGAAAATCGGCAGCGGTTCTTTAAACTTATGATAAATTTTTTATAAATTTAATTAAATGTTGGAGTGTTCGATGAGCAGTTTAAGTAGACTGCTTGAGGATGATACGGTGATGGAGACGTGATAGTAGAACCTTTTCCCTCTCACCCTCCGATTGTGAGGGCTCTCAGAATTGCTCAAAAAGCTGCAGATGGCCTGTTGATGCGCCAACGCCATAGCACCACCACTCGTCTTGAGCTCCACTGTCTGGAGAATGATGAAAAGTACAGCTGAGCTGACCGGATGAAAGCTAACCAACTCTAATTAAGTAGCCTACTTCGCAGACGGAGAGTGTGGCGATGGCGACCTTCCTTCCGGACAGGTTCTGAAGAGGGAGCTCCAAAGGGATTTGAGCTGGGTTGAGCCGTTCTCTCTGTATTTATATAGGGAAGAGGGGATGAGGGTAGACGTCAGCATAGACGCCAGCGTGGCCAACGAGAAACGAGCCCTCGTCTTCCCGCTTTTGCTCTTCACGGTTCTGCTCTTCCTGCCAATGCCATCCTTTCTTTTCGCTCTCCAAAGAAAGACGGTTTCTCAGACTTACTCTGGCGAGACGGGCCAAATGCTACTCCAGTATCGTTTTCGCAGATGTGAGGAGGCGGTCTCGTCGATCAGCTGTCCAAGGCCGTGTCCCCAAGTACCTGGCATCTTTCAGGGCATGAGAATATGCGGGAAAGCCAGGCTGGACTGGCGGAAGACGAGTTTGTTCTCCTTTGTCACCGGAATGTCTCGTCTGCCTGGCAGGCTAGTGGCTCAGGCAGGTTAGTGGGTTGATTGGCAATTGTTGAGACATAGCCCATAAGCAGTGAGTTCCGGTACACTCGGCCTCCAGGCTGCAACCAACCAACTTTTTTCAGGACCTACTTGAGCAACCAACCACATTGGCTTGGAGATGCCCCCTGTCTTTCCATTGATGAGCCTGGTCCACAGAAACAAGTTCTATGAAGGTGTAGAAAGCAGACACATAGTGTTTAGCAGTCTCCAGCTGCGCACCTTCTCCATTCCTTTTTTTGACGGGCCTCAATTCCCACTGCATCATGGTATTCAAGGCCTACCACAATAAGTCATAGAAGTCCTGCTGTGGCCTTTGACAGAATCTATGGACGGAATCTAATGGATGGAGGAACAGAAAGGACGGCAATGTAAAAATGCTGCGTTTGGAATGTTAGGCTACGCTCCAGGGCTTGTGTATGGATGGCCCATGGTTAGAATCCAAGAGCAGATGGTTGTTGTCAGTGACGGATATTAGGATGGGAAAGGGGGAAGTTCCCTCCGAAATTATTTTTGGGCGAGATTCCACTCCGAAATTATCAGGAAGGGGGAAAAGTTTCTCCCTTTGTATATAAAATGTGCAAAAAAAAAACGAAAGGTCAAAATCGGAGTGTACAGCAAATGACAATCAAATGGGATTCAAGGCAAAAGAATCAGGGCTCAGCCGTGGATTGAACACGGGACCTCTCGCACCCTAAGCGAGAATCATACCACTAGACCACTGGGCCTTCGAGTTTCGCAAGAACCCAGAGAGTCCCCACTCCGCCCGTGGGATTATTGGTCCGATAGATCGATGTACTTTTTGTGACATTGATCAGACAAAGTGGACTTTTCCTCCAGTTACCTTTTTGAATGGGTGCTTGGATATCGTGGCTTAGTGGTCTAGCATATGATTTCTTGGGAGCCTGGGAGCTTGCAAGAGGTCCAGTAAAGATTTTGAGCATCAGACCTGGAAACTTTAATCGACGCGCTTAGTTGACAGGTTTCATTTTAAGCGCATTACCAAAAATGTAGATCCTCAAATTGTGGCCAAAATTTTCCCTAAAATTTAAAAAAAAAATCGATTTTTATTACATATTAGTAACAAATAAAGATAAAATTAGAGACAATTCAAACACAAATTCTTTTGGGGAAAAATAACAGCTAAATTTAATCGAGCTTTATATCATAGGGCGGTAGAAATGGCGGCTGATTTTGATAGCGTTGTCGGTGGTTGCGCCCAGGTTGATGATATCGGCCATTTTAGCAGAACTTGCCAAGCCCCCGACAGATTTGGCAATGTGGAAGTAATTCTAGAAGCGGCTAGGGTCCGTGAAGAGGTTGGCGGTGTCCAGCTTTTTCCCCTCCGCCTTCGCCACCAGTCCAGAGGCCGTGCCCAGTTATTCACTTGCCAGCAGCACTATGGAGCGGATGCTGTCCTTGTTGGCGATGCGGGGAGCAAGCGAAAACTCTATCGATCAGGAGATGGGCGCTGAGGTTGAGCTGGTGCTGCTGGAGCAGGAAGAAGGGACGGACTGGAAGACGAGGATGGCGCCGTTGAGGCTGGAGGAAGACTGCGATGGGGTAGTGCAGGGCTGGGTGCTGGATGTTTTGAAGAAAGGCCCAGAAGCACCAGTAGAGGAGCCGAGTGGCCTGTTCCTTGCCCGGGGCTGCTTCGACTGCACTGATGGGGTAGGGGATGGTGGTGATGATGTAGAGGCTGTTGCTGAAAAGCTGGACGCCGAAAAAGGAAATGAGCAGGAGGTGGAAACTGCTTTTGGATAGGCGTAGCTTGGAGGCGATGTGGCCTAAGGGTTCGCTGACCGCTGACTGCTCGTTCTCCACCCAGCCTCCAGCTTGCTCTACATGCTTTCCAAACGCCTTTTCACTGATTCCAGCAATTTCCAGCTTTCTTTATTTTATTGATGGCTTTTTAAGGCTTTCTGACTTTATTGAATATGCACTTCAGGTGAGATGTAAATTTATGAATTTCACTAACAACAATTGCACATCACTTTGTAGCGTTTAGCAGTGATTTAAGGATTATTTTCTATAACGTGTAGTCAACCAATAAACCCTATTAAAGCTCTTAGTTGATTTTGATAGATTAAGGCACAATAATTCACCGTTAACAATTCACAAAGCGTTGACCTACGAGAGATTTTGTGTTCATGAAATATCCGGTTATCCACATGATTTTCACCGTTTCTCGAGCAGTTATTTATTTGAACATTTACTGGCGCAACGCTTCGTTGAATTCAATGAAAGTTGCAGCCCTCACGACCTCTTCAAGTGGAGGAAAAACTGCCTCTTCCCATGCCTGTCAAACTGGTTGCCAAAGAACACTTAAGCGAAGACCATTCATGCTGAATATGGAACACAGGCTTCTTTGCATCATTTTCAGCTTCATAATCACAGTTCAACCCCTAACATGACTTCCAGCTGCCTCGTTTAGTTAAAATATTGCCGAATTATAGCTGGCCGAAGGCCAGTTTGATTTGCGGTCCCTTTTCGGTGCGGACGGGAACATCAACCTAGGTGCAATTAACTACAGGGGCAGTTGCGATGACAGGACATTAAGAATTGATTCAGACCCGTTTCAATTCATTTTTACGACAACCATTCAAAATATCTTGTATTCTTTTTTCGCAACTGCCCCAACTCCTCCATTTTCTCGCTTGTGAGGACAGGTGATCTGTAGACAGTCTTCTCAGCACCTTCATGGGCCAGCAGCAAAACTCCGACATTGCCAACTTCATCGGCGGCCTCATTTCACCGCCTCCCGCCCAGACTCCGGCACAGGATCCCATCCGAGGTCCTCTGGCCTTCCTTGCCTCACTTATTCCACGAGGCCTGGGCGCAATATTCTGACATTACTGATTCCAGGGGACGAGAGAGGGGGTTCCTGTCCTACCCCCTCTCTCGTCCCCTGGATTCAGCAGTATTAAAATGGCCTTATTGGATGATCAGATGTGGGGATGGAGCGGGGCGTGAGTAGTCGCGGCTGCTACCGCCACTACGGCCGCATAGCGCCCCACTTCATCGGCCAGAACCCAGCCTATGGCCACCTGCTCTGTCTGCAGGACTGTCAGGATGCCGGCTACCCAGTTGCTGGTTTTCTTTGAACTTCTCAAGTCTTCTTTGTGGCCAAAGCCTTTGTAGGCAGGGCGGGAACTCAAATTTACACAATGTTTGAGTGTTCTTATAAATTTTGAATCTCCCCCAGGTCAATAGAGTTAGAATTTCCAAACTACTTTCTTTCTTTCTTTTTTACTCCGAATGCACGGGTGAGAAAACAGAACAGCTGATGCAAAGGTGTTCTGAAGAGGAGGTGAGAAGGTACTATTTGAAGTCCACTATTTTGACACATTTGGAAGCCATTGCTGGCGCAGGGCTGCGGGAGTCCGACAAACTCTGCTACTGCTCCCGAACGCTGAACGCACAGCAGATGCGCCCCTGGCGTCTCAGTCGCTCCGCCTGCTCCCAGTACGGCAGCATCCATCTGCTCACCGCCCCTCCCCTTCCGCCCACTTGGGTTTAGACACCTCCTTCATTCATCTCCACTCACTCACGCCTTCACTCACACTCCCAGGGCTCCATTCGTCCGCAGTCTTCGGCTGCCTCTCCCCGCCCCTCCCGCATGTAGGCCACCTTGTCTCTTTTTGTCAATACTTCACAGCTGATGGAGGAGGGAAGCGCAGGAGTGGGCGACCCAGGATGGCTGCGAATGAAGTGAAAGACTGTGCCAGTCTTCTGGCACTGGGCTTCCAGACTGAGGCCTTGACAGCTTGGCAGCTGGCCGATTCTCAGACTCTCGCGCTTCAGGTCCTCATTTCTGCTTCAATCGCCCAAATGAGGCAAGAAATCGATTCACACAGTTCCTGGACGTCCTGCCAGCCAGCGCTGAGTTGGCGCTCTTTCGCGGGGCCCCAGGCGAACTCATCTACCGAGGACGCGTTCTTTCCTGCTCTGTCAGTAAGAACCAGAAAGTCAGATCCAATTGTCAGGTTGGTGATGAAGCAGCAGAAGAGCGACTGTTCGAAGTCGATCGAGCCCCCTCTGTGGGCCGTTTTGATGGGCGAATTGGGCGCTTCCCCAGTGCACAGCTCATCCTATTCACAAGTTCAGCGCTTACTGGTAAAGCTCAGAAAATGAGCCAGGCCCCTATGCCTTCTAGCCGAGTCCATTGTGCAAGATGGCCGGACTGCGGGCTGGCTGAACAGTGTGGCGCCTGCTTTCAGGCGGATTTTCCTGCTGCTTCCGCGCCCTGCGCAGGGGTAGCATTCCCTTCTTTTGTTGAAAATACAGATAATATTGAGTTCGGCTAAACTTCAGAGGCGGCAGAGTTGGAGCCGGCTTCGGAATGCCGCGAAATGTGCAAATCATTCGGGTATAACACCGTTAATTCACGTTACATGTTGGCGAGGAATAATTTTTTTAGGGCGCCAGTTTGGCCGATGTTCCACTGGAATCAATGTGTTAAACGCTATTTTCTTCCAAGGCTCTATGTTGCAGCCGAAAGTGTTTATTGTCAAAATTTCAGTCAACTTCATTGGCACTTGCATCGAGAGAAAATGCTCATACAGATGAATAACGCAGAAATTAGCGCGTAGTAGGCGCTGTAGGCATAAAACTGAAATGCCAAAGTTAGTGAAATGACGAGCAGTGAGAAGAAATGATAAACCTGTTGGGTGATGGGAAGCTGAAGACCGCCAGCTTGGACGAGCAGTAGGGTGAGCAGGGTTTGAATGAGCACAGCCGCGAATGTGTTGAGGCCGAAGATGAAACCGAATCCCTGGCTTTTCAACCGCGAGGCTACATTGTACCTCAATTGAGCCTTATTCAAGTGAGGGATAAAATATGCATTTGCCTGAGAATATCAACCAAACATCATATTTGTCTAAATTGTTTGGGCCTCCGGCCGCGGTTCGCGTGAGGCTGAGCTTGCCGCAAGGCGCGCAGGCAACAAGGTGGTGGCGCAAGTTGTTCATCTCCCGCCGGAGTCGTTTGGAGGAGTGTTTTTAGGATTTGCCGCAGAGTTTCGGAAGCCGCGCATTGACATTTTTTGGATTTTCCGCAAGTTTGACATCTTCTTCCGGAGCGTTTGGAGGAGTGTTTCGGATTTGCCGCAAGTCTTGGAATTGCCGCAGCATTTGCCTTTTTTTCCTTTTGCGGAATTTGCCGCAGAGTTTGCCATTTTTGACTAGTTTTTCGCCTGGAGTAGTTTGGTGGATGTTGTTTTCTAGGATTTTGCCACAGAACAGAGTTTCTTTGGAATTTGCCGCAGCATTTGTCTTTTTTGCCTTTTTACGGAATTTGCCACAGAGTTTGCCTTTCTCCTCTTATTTCGATCCTACTCTTTCGGAAATAATCGACATCTTTCTGCCTGGCCTTGTAGCCGGCCTAGCTTCCGCCTGCAGTAGTTTGGTGGATGTTGTTTTCTAGGATTTTGCCGCAGAGTTTCTTTGGAATTTGCCGCTGCATTTGTCTTTTTTGCCTTTTTACGGAATGTGCCACAGAGTTTGCCTTTTTTGCCTAGTTTTTTGCCTGGAATAGTTTGGTGGATGTTGTTTTCTAGGATTTTGCCACAGAGTTTCTTTGGAATTTGCCTCAGCATTTCTTTTTTGCCTTTTTATGTAATTTGCGCGGAGTTTGCATTTCTCCTCTTATTTTGATCCTACTCTTTCGGAAATGATCGACATCTTTCTGCCCGGCCTTGTAGCCGGCCTAGCTTCCGCCTGCAGTAGTTTGGTGGATGTTGTTTACCTGGATTTTGCCGCAGAGTTTGTTTGCATTCTCTTTTGTTGTGCATATTTTTGCGCACTGCTGGCCTGGTCACACCAAGTGACTTGCTACTTTCATTGTGATTTCTGGAAGGGCGTAGTATAAAGTGACTCGTAAGTCTGGGCTGTCTATTACGACTGCCACTGTGGCTCCGTATCCTGTCCATCAGCAAATGGCTAACCCTTGACGAGCGGAAGGACATGGACAAGGACAAGGATCCCGATGCTGGCTGTGCAAGTGTTCTCATTGGGACGCCTGAAGAGTCTCAGTTCTGTGGGCCCATTTCTTGCTACTAGTTGTATGTCTGGAATTTGCTGCAGAGATTATGTTATCTTGTGATTTCGCCGTCTTTCTTGTGGGTAAAACTCTTGTTTGGAGGGGGTATGATTTTGCCGCAGAGTTTTTCAGCGGGGTGAAGTCTGCGGCAAGTTCCGGACCCACCTAGAAAATAGGAAGTTGCCGCAGAGTTTGGTGTTTTTGATGAAATTTGCCGCAGAGTTTGGTGCATTTTTTTTCCTTGTATTTTGTGGCAAAATCGTGGAAATTGATCAGTATTAAAAAAAGAAATTCTGCAGCAAAATCGTGGAAATTGATTAGTATTAAAAAAAAGAAAGTCTGCGGCAAAATCGTGGAAATTGATTAGTATTAAAAAAAGAAATTCTGCAGCAAAATCGTGGAAATTGATTAGTATTAAAAAAAAGAAAGTCTGCGGCAAAATCGTGGAAATTGATTAGTATTAAAAAAAGAAAGTCTGCAGCAAAATCGTGGAAATTGATTAGTATTAAAAAAAGAAAGTCTGCGGCAAAATCGTGGAAATTGATCAGTATTAAAAAAAGAAATTCTGCAGCAAAATCGTGGAAATTGATTAGTATTAAAAAAAAGAAAGTCTGCGGCAAAATCGTGGAAATTGATTAGTATTAAAAAAAGAAAGTCTGCAGCAAAATCGTGGAAATTGATTAGTATTAAAAAAAAGAAAGTCTGCGGCAAAATCGTGGAAATTGATCAGTATTAAAAAAAGAAATTCTGCAGCAAAATCGTGGAAATTGATTAGTATTAAAAAAAAGAAAGTCTGCGGCAAAATCGTGGAAATTGATTAGTATTAAAAAAAGAAAGTCTGCAGCAAAATCGTGTAAATTGATTAGTATTAAAAAAAAGAAAGTCTGCGGCAAAATCGTGGAAATTGATCAGTATTAAAAAAAGAAAGTCTGCAGCAAAATCGTGGAAATTGATTAGTATTAAAAAAAAGAAAGTCTGCGGCAAAATCGTTGAAATTGATCAGTATTAAAAAAAAAATTCTGCAGCAAAATCGTGGAAATTGATTAGTATTAAAAAAAAGAAAGTCTGCGGCAAAATCGTGGAAATTGATTAGTATTAAAAAAAGAAAGTCTGCAGCAAAATCGTGGAAATTGATTAGTATTAAAAAAGAAAGTCTGCGGCAAAATCGTGGAAATTGATCAGTATTAAAAAAAGAAAGTCTGCAGCAAAATCGTGGAAATTGATTAGTATTAAAAAAAAGAAAGTCTGCGGCAAAATCGTGGAAATTGATCAGTATTAAAAAAAGAAAGTCTGCAGCAAAATCGTGGAAATTGATTAGTATTAAAAAAAAGAAAGTCTGCGGCAAAATCGTGGAAATTGATCAGTATTAAAAAAAGAAAGTCTGCAGCAAAATCGTGGAAATTGATTAGTATTAAAAAAAAGAAAGTCTGCGGCAAAATCGTGGAAATTGATTAGTATAAAAAATCATACAGAAACTGCAGCAAAACATCAAACTAACAAAAGAACAAATCCAGCGGCAAACTCATACAAAGTCTGCGGCAAAATTCAAGCAATAAAACCAAAAAATCTGCGGCAAACACATATAACTCCTGCGGCAAAATACCACTAAACAACCCCTAAATTGCAAAAAAGTGTGCACACAACCGAAAAAACTGCGGCAAAATCATACAGAAACTGCGGCAAAACATCAAACTAACAAAAGAACAAATCCTGCGGCAAACTCACACAAAGTCTGCGGCAAAATTCAAACAATAAAACCAGAAAACCTGCGGCAAAAACATATAACTCCTGCGGCAAAATCCAACACAACAATCAACATAAATCGCTAAACTATGACACTTCTAAGAAACTCTGCGGCAAAATAAAACTTTACAAAACGCAGCATTGCCATATGATTTTGCCGCAGACAAAAAAACCAGGAAAGTCTGCGGCAAACTCATACCATCTCTGCGGCAAATCCACATTTTCATAAGATCTGCGGTAAGTTCCCGGAGGGATTGTTTGCCCATCATCTGACATACAGTTTTTTTTGTTTTAGATTTAGATCTAAATACCCGACTTGATGCAAATTTTCAAAACAAAGCATAGGTCAGATAATATTTGGAGCTCACTGAGCAACGGTGATGATTGCATGATGGATGGTGTGAAAGGCGAACTGAGCCGCATAGCAGAGCCAAATACTCCTCGACAAGGCCATGCTGAGCAACAATCCTCAACTCCAGCTTTCTATTCCGCCAACCTGAAAGTTATCCAAGGCCAAACCAGCGTCCAATGCAGAGCCCAGTCCCAGCACCAGCTCACCCCACCGCTGCCAGGACAACCGCAGCCAGCCAACTCCCAGACACGCCGCCGTTCCTCAAAGCACCGATTAGGTCTCAGCTTTTCTAGGCTAGAGTTCTCAAGAATGGGGCAGAGGTCAAAACTGGAGGATGGATTGAGGCAGTGTACCAAGCAGAGTGTTGATGGCGGCCACAGCGCCGTTGTAGTCCGCCTGCCCCTCCTCTTGCAGCACTTCCCACAGGTTCTCCAAAAGAAGGCCAATTGAAAGGCTTCTATTGGATACAAAGTTTTGGATATAATTTTTCGAATATTTTTTAAACTCATTTAATTTCATCTCTTGAATCTGTGTTTTTACGTTATTTCAAGCTACTCTTGATCTTCGAAAAGTAACTCAACTAAAAAAATTGAGAAAAGTGTAACCTGGACATAGTTGGTGACCTGTAGGAAGCCTGCGGTGGCCAAAGCCCACCAGAGACACCAGCGCAGCAATTCAGACTCTCCCAATCCTCTTCTGGCCTCCAGCCACAGCATCCTCCCCGCCTCCTTTGCGTACGCTCTAAAGCTCACCCTCTCCAACTGCCCTCCTTTGCTCGATAGCCTGCGGAAGACACGAATAGCCAAACCAGGCCTAACTGCTCCAGATTGGCTGCAGCCGGTGACTTGCGCCAGGAAATGCTGGGCAGGGCGAAGAGGGCGATGGGCAGGAGAAGGAGCATTGCCACCAGGGACATCACATTTAGGCCTTCCATGTCCAGCACAGCCCAGCTGGCCAGCACTTGCGCCAAAGCGTAGGAGACTGTTTTTCCGCCTCAAGATTAGATTGGTTGAAGCCATTTGGCAAACAAACAGATCGAAAATGTTTGAAATTTTTGACTGATAGGAAGAAAGCCGAATATTCGCGAAAGGAATATTTGCGAGCGCAAACCTTCGACGGCTGCTCTGAGCCAACTAGTGGTGCGTAAGTATTTCTCGTTTGGCACCATTACGTAAGCATAGGCGTAGTACGCTACCTAAACAACTGATCGATAGTTTGAGCTGCCAGCTCAGGACAGGGTTTGACCTCGGTGGCAGTGGCCCATCCGTAAAGGATCTGCATCATTTGCATCTGCCATACTCCTCTGCCCCAGAGCAGCAAGCACCAGGTCAAGGCATAAGAGCCAGCCTCGAGCACAATCACCTTTCAAACGCTTTTTTAGGTTGGTACAAAGAATCTACTGCTCCACAAATTCTAAAAAAATCTTGTTTATATATTTTTAAAATTCTTCGAAGAATACGGTATTACTGGCTGGTAACGTAGAACGTCGGTTAGCAGGAGAGTAGGAAGGAGGGCAAGGATGTAGGAGTAGGTCCAAACGGGGTAGACTCGGCTGTAGACGACGTTGTTGGTCAAGTTTTTCTGCGTAACTAGGTAGGGCGTGAGGAAAGGCTCAATTGGTCGAAACTCTTTCAGGAAACCATAAATCAGTAAAATGAACAACAGCCGCTTCATGCTTTGGTTGGGCCTCTGTAAACGTTGGGCTTTATGACAAGTTGTATTTCTTCCGGTTTGTTTGTTTAAGCGATAAGGTCGAAATTTATGCTGCTGATAAGGACCTTAGTGAATGATTGAACGGGATGTGTGAATGAATTCAAGAGTTTTCTTTTTTGTTACAATCCAAACCCGTGAAAACGCATAAAGGTTAATATGGAAAATTATAGATTAGTATGGCAAAATTACCAAAGGAGGTACCAAAGTAACTAATAAATTGTCAGAAACTATAGTTGTTTGATTCATAAGTTGCAAAAGCAAAACTTGCTGATAACTAGATCCAAATCAAAATCGGCAAATAAATTTTGTGAAAAGATCTTTTTGATATTCGACGATAGCATCAAAAGATGCATAAATAGGCCATGCGCCATCATTCCAAAGTGTGCCTGTGCGGCGGCCACTTGTGCTCTGCTGACTGCGCCGTCGACTCTCTTGCCAAGCGCCTGCAACGCAAGCAACAATCATCCTCCTAAATCTTCACATCCCCTCCAATTCCAATTTTTACAAATAATTAAAAAATTAATTAATAATAATAAAATAATACTTAAAAAAGTTAAATTAAATCTTCCCAATTTTCACAGAATTTTCCCAAATTTCACCAGAAAAGCTGGCACCGATTCGGACTCCGCCGCTGGTAGCGCGCGGTGGGCTTTCGGACCACGATGCGCGGGATGAGCGGCTGGCACTCCGCCGATGCCTCGTTCACTTCCTGCACTGCTTCCTGCATGAGAGGCTGGGCATGTGGCTGGGCGGTGATGGGCGAAGAGGCTGGAGGACTCTGGACTGAGCGAGGACGGGAGCCAGGAGAGTGCCGGCCACAGCGGGCAGGCTGTGGAGGGAGGGCATGGAGGCGGGCATGCTGAGGCGGTCGCCGGGGCTCAGCTGGCCCTCCTCCTCCTCCTCCAGTATGGCGCCCGCACTGAGAAAGCTTGGTCTAGTTCTTTTGGCTCTTTGGCTTCCTGAGAACTCTAAGTGGGCTGAGAAATGGGATGGGCTGTTCATGTATGAAGACGGAACTTGCTTAAAGTATAATCATGTATAATATTCTTGTTCCATGGTCATTTCGAGGGGGAAGTGGGGGACGGTTTAATGAACCTTTTCAACTTTTAAGAGAGCTTTTGTGAGAGGTTGAAAAGTGGGACGGACAAAAATTTTTACCCCCCTTTTTTATATTTTTTATGAAAAGTAGACATGTTTCTAAGACTTTTGGTAGAGTATGACTGTTCAAAACTCAAAATTCGATTTTTGGTGAATTTTTGAATGTAAAAAAATGGCCGATTCTTTAATCATCTATTGCTCACGATCTGCTCAACGGATTTTAATGATTCGACCACCAATCGAACCGTCTCAATGAGAAGAATATTTAGTTTTTTTTGTTCATTACTACATCTTTCCTGCCGATTATTCAAAAAAATATTTTTCAGTTTTCAAAATTTCAAAAAATTTATAATTTCTAAGTAAAAATTTCATTTGCGCCGGACAGACCCAATTTTCTGAAATTTCAGGTAATTTTACATATTTGTACCAATCTACAACTTTGAAAGCCTTGGACCATCAGAGATATTTGAGGTTAAAAATTTGCATTCTCATTTTGGCCCTATGTTATAGCATAGGCAAAAAATGAGCAAAAAAAATTTTTGTCTCTGAATACCAATTTTTTGGCTCAATAAATTTCTTTTAACCCGTATCCATCTAGCTGTGTGGTTTTTAGCTTCACTTTTGACATTTGAGTGCAATAATTTTGACTGCAGCTATTCATATGCTACAACACTGTCTATGCTACAGCATAGGGAAAAACCATATCATTATTTTCATGCTCAAATGTCAAAAGTGAAGTTAAAAACCACACAGCTAGATGGATACGGGTTAAAAGAAATTTATTGAGCCAAAAAATTGGTATTCAGAGACAAAAATTTTTTTGCTCATTTTTTTCCTATGCTATAACATAGGGCCAATATGAGAATGCAAATTTTTAACCTCAAATATCTCTGATGGTCCAAGGCTTTCAAAGTTGTAGATTGGTAAAATATGTAAAATTACCTGAAATTTCAGAAAAATTGGGTCTCGTCCGGCGCAAATGAAATTTTTACTTAGAAATTATAAATTTTTTGAAATTTTGAAAACTGAAAAACTGATTTTTTGTGAATAACTCGGCAGGAACAGATCGTAGAGAAATGAACAAAAAAAACTAAATATTCTTCTCATTGAGACGGTTCGATTGGTGGTCGAATCATTAAAATCCGTTGAGCAGATCGTGAGCAAAAGATGATTAAAAAATCGGCCATTTTTTTACATTCAAAAATTCGCCAAAAATCGAATTTTGAGGTTTGAACAGTCATACTCTACCAAAAGTCTTAGAAACATGTCTACTTTTCATAAAAAACATAAAAAAGGGGGGTAAAAATTTTTGTCCGTCCCTCTATTTCAAACTTTTGACCTTCTCAGAAAAGCTCTCTTAACATTCAAAAAATATTGCTCTGGTCTTAAAATATAGCTGCTGCGAAAAATCATTGGATAAATGATCTCTAGCTGAAGATGATATTTCTTTACGCCTATCTTGGATTTGTTTAGCAGGGAATAAAGCCGTTAACCGTGGCGATGGCGTGGAGCGCTGTCGATGGAAGAAGCCCTTGAGGCGGGCCATTTCAGGGATCACACTGCCGGCCCGCCGAATATCCGTCGTCGCCTTGCCCAGCAGCACTTCGCTCACCTGCACTGCCTCCACCTTCTCCCTTCCCACATCCCCTCCTCCTCCTTCCAAGCAACGAAAAAGGGGGGCTGTCAACCAAAAGGAGTAATGGCATAGGCTGTGGCTGCGCTCCGGGCTAAACGAGGATAGGGGCAGCCTAAGGTGGGACGCAAATGGTGTGTGTCTCTGTCTGGCCTACGCAGTCTGAGAGCACAACTCACGCAGTCCTCCTGGCGAGCAGCACGCGGACTGCGAGCCCGGGGGCCCGCAAAACGCCGCTTCAAACATTTCATTATGTTCACAAATCTTTCCTCATTCTTCATTCCACTCCTACCCAGCATTATTTCAAATGCAAATGCCAGCCCTCTTACCTTGCGCTGGGCAGAGGAGGGCGAAGCTCTGAGAAGACTGGCGATGCGACGGAGCTGATCCTCTGGTAGAGAGGCTGGTTGGTGAGGGGAGGCTGCAGGAGTAGGCTCCTCTGTCTCTTCCTCCTCGTCCTGCTCCTCTATGCTAGGTCGTGGGCTGGCCTGGCTACCGCCCAGGACCCAGGGCGCCAGACTGCTGCCGCCACTGTCCCAGCTGTCGCCTTGGGAGTGCTGGCCTGCCAAGTCTCATCCTAAGGAGATTGAGAGATCGATTGGTGGAAGAAGCACCAAAGGAGGCCTTCCTATGCAGGGCATTCTGGCGTTTGGGCGCCGGGCGGGAGTCCTTCCGAACCGGAGCCCCAAAGGCCGCCACCGCCCGGTTCAGGACGTGCTCTGCTGGCTCGCTGGCCTCCTGATCGCCGCTGAGCACCGGGGTGCTCTGGAAGGCTGCAAATCCTGTCAACAGGGAGATTAGTTGGCAGGGGTGCAAGGGAGGGGGATGGAGGCTTACGCTGAGGTGGGAGAGGTTGTGGAGGAGGCCAGGAGTCCTGGAGGGAGAGGGCGGTCCGGAAGCGTTTGCCGGTGCTGGCCTGGACCATGGCGGCGGCCACGGAGGGCGGGCGAAAGGAAACGGGGCTGCCGCCGCCGGAACTGGTCAGCCGAGAGCGCAGGCTAAAGATTGAGGCTCTGAGGTTAAGGGAGGAAAAGGAGGTGATGCAGTTTCAGTGAGGCAGAACCTTGGATCCAAGCGATTGCTTAATACAGTTTCTCAAAAACTGATTGCTTTTCTAATGAAAAAATTGCAAGCCAAATCACCCCACCCATTTGGTCAAAATTTTTCATCGAGCTTTGTATCCTAAAGTCTATGCGCAATTTTTTTATATTTCATGGAAAAAGCTTAGATGTGAAAATTCGTGCTGGTTGACCTGGGTGCCACAGAGAGGTGATCCACAGCCTCCGTCCGACTGAGCCCACGACGGCTGGGCAGCGGGGAGTCCAGGCGGCCTTTGGGCGTTCGCACGGAGATGAACATGACCTGGGTGCCACAGAGAGGTGATCCACAGCCTCCGTCCGACTGAGCCCACGACGGCTGGGCAGCGGGGAGTCCAGGCGGCCTTTGGGCGTTCGCACGGAGATGAACATGACCTGGGTGCCACAGAGAGGTGATCCACAGCCTCCGTCCGACTGAGCCCACGACGGCTGGGCAGCGGGGAGTCCAGGCGGCCTTTGGGCGTTCGCACGGAGAGAACAGACCGGGTGCCACAGAGAGGGACCCAGCCTCCGTCCGACTGAGCCCACGACGGCTGGGCAGCGGGGAGTCCAGGCGGCCTGGGCGTTCGCCGGAGAGCGCCGGGCCACAGAGGGGTCCAAGCCTCCGCGCTGAGCCCCGCGGCGGGCAGCGGGGAGTCCAGGCGGCCTTGGGCGGCCGGAGAGAAAGACCGGGGCAGGGGGTCCAGCCCCGCCGCGAGCCCACGCGCGGGCAGGGGGAGCCAGGCGGCCTGGGTCGCCGGAGAGAAGCCGGGTGCCAAGAGAGGGACCAAGCCTCGTCGACTGGCCCACGACGGCTGGGCGCGGGGGCGGCGGCCTTGGGCGTTCGCCGGAGAGAACAGACTGGGTGCCAGAGAGGGATCCACAGCCTCCGTCCGACGAGCCCACGACGGCGGGCAGCGGGGAGTCAGGCGGCCTTGGCGTTCGCACGGAGAGAAAGACCTGGGTGCCACAGAGGGTGTCCACAGCCTCCGTCCGACGAGCCCACGCGGCGGGCAGCGGGGAGTCCGGCGGCCTGGGCGTTCGCACGGAGAGACAGACCGGGTGCCCGAGAGGGATCCAAGCCTCCGTCGCTGAGCCCACGACGGCTGGGCAGCGGGGAGTCCAGGCGGCCTTTGGGCGTTCGCCGGAGATGAAAGCCTGGGTGCCAAGAGGGTGCAGCCTCCGTCCGCTGAGCCCACGCGGCTGGGCAGCGGGGAGTCCAGGCGGCCTTGGGCGTTCGCACGGAGAGAACATGCCGGGGCCACAGAGAGGTGATCCCAGCTCCGCCGACGAGCCCACGCGGCTGGGCAGCGGGGAGTCCAGGCGGCCTTTGGGCGTTCGACGGAGATGAACAGACCTGGTGCCACGAGAGGGATCCACGCCTCCTCCGACTGAGCCCACGCGGCTGGGCAGCGGGGAGTCCGGCGGCCTTTGGGCGTTCGCCGGAGAGACGACCTGGGTGCCACAGAGAGGGATCCAAGCCTCGTCCGCGAGCCCACGACGGCTGGGCAGCGGGGAGTCCAGGCGGCCTTGGCGTCGCACGGGAGACGCCTGGGTGCCAAGAGAGGGATCCAAGCCTCCGTCGCTGAGCCCACGCGGCTGGGCAGCGGGGAGTCCAGGCGGCCTTGGCGTTCGCGGGGGCCTGGTGCCACAGAGAGGGATCCACAGCCTCCGTCCGCGAGCCCCGCGGCTGGGCAGCGGGGAGTCCAGGCGGCCTTTGGCGTCGCACGAGAGAACTGACCGGGTGCTAAGAGAGGGATCCACAGCCTCGTCGCGAGCCCCGCGGCTGGGCAGCGGGGAGTCCAGGCGGCCTTTGGGCGTTCGCACGGAGAGAAAGACCTGGGTGCCACAGAGAGGGATCCAGCCTCCGTCGCGAGCCCCGACGGCTGGGCAGCGGGGAGTCCAGGCGGCCTTGGCGTTCGACGGAGATGAACGCCTGGTGCCACAGAGAGGGATCCAGCCTCCGTCCGCGAGCCCCGCGGCTGGGCAGCGGGGAGTCCAGGCGGCCTTTGGGCGTTCGCCGAGAGAATGACTGGGTGCCAGAGGGGCCACAGCCTCCGTCGCGGCCCACGCGGCTGGGCAGCGGGGAGTCCAGGCGGCCTTTGGGCGTCGCGAGAGAACATGACCTGGGTGCCACAGAGAGGTGATCCACAGCCTCCGTCCGACTGAGCCCACGACGGCTGGGCAGCGGGGAGTCCAGGCGGCCTTTGGGCATTCGGACGGAGATGAACATGACCTGGGTGCCACAGAGAGGTGATCCACAGCCTCCGTCCAACTGAGCCCACGACGGCTGGGCAGCGGGGAGTCCAGGCGGCCTTTGGGCGTTTGCACGGAGATGAACATGACCTGGGTGCCACAGAGAGGTGATCCACAGCCTCCGTCCGACTGAGCCCACGACGGCTGGGCAGCGGGGAGTCCAGGCGGCCTTTGGGCGTTCGCACGGAGATGAACATCACACGCTCCACCTCAACTTCCCCACTTCCTTCTACGCCTGGCCAGAGATGCGCCAAGCTCAAACCGTCACAAAGAAGTGCCAGAGCAGTCCCAGCCAGAGCAGCAGGATGAAAAAGGTCAGCGCCAGCTCCCATCCCGTCACCTCACCCACCGGGACTGCCACATCTAGCTCATCACACTTTACTTTGCTTTCATCCATATTTCCCTATTTGAATTTTTAAAAAAAAATTTAAAAAAATTAAAAAAATATTTTCAAATATAAATACATAATTTTTACTATTATTGCACAACAGAAAAGACAATTTAACCAGATTTGAGGGTGGTGAAAGTGAGCGAAAGCGGATCGCAGGAAGGCTGGCCATGGAGCTCAGCTACGTAGGCCGTCTCTTTGGCCAGGCCTTGAATTCGGTAGCGGCTAACTGTTCCCGGAACCCGCGTCCGAGTCTGCCAATCCCAAATGCCTCCAGCCCCCTTTCTAGACTCCACACCAGCTCCAACTTCGATGGAACTGCCCAGCGCACTCCACTGGAGCAGAGCCGGACTGGCGTTGGCCCGGTCTCCTGCCCAGCCCAGCTCTGCCCAGCTCCCGCCAAGGTCCAGAACTCCCAATCTTTCCAAGCCTGCTCAAAATACCTGACAATTGTCCTGGGCCAAAAAAGTGATGGGTGACTAACCACAGTTGACAGGCATAGTCGAGAGAGAAAGTTTGGCAGCAACTGAAGGTGCTTGAGGGCTGAGGGTGAGAGAAGGCTAGTGTAATGCGCTAGGCGGGGAGGTGGGAAAATGCGAGGAGGCAGGTTGTAGGTGCTTAGGAGGCTTTCCTCCCGCGTCTTTGCAGCTTCTCCGTGGGTGCTGGGGCGCGCATTTGGGCCGGATTTCCCCTCCCTCCAATCCCGCGGCCCGCGCCAAATGTCAATGGCCTATTCCCGCCAGCCCTTTTTTCTCTCTCCCACCCACTTATTTCCTTCTTTTTGAGCCCGCCGCAAGACCTCCTTGGCTCAGAGGACTAAACCTCCTTGAAGCAGAACAGGGTTTTGCTTCGTTTTGAAGCCCTCACGAATTAAATAAATTTGAATTGACATTTTTTGAATTAGGAAAAAATATTAGGATTAGGAAAGGATACTATCTTTTGGGAGAGCAAATTGAACAAATCGTTAAGAACTGATTGCTGAAAATTGGCAAAAAAATTCAAGGATGGAAAAAATGACTTGATTGATTTTACTTGCATAATTTTAGTGTCATTTCTCAAATCCCTTTTTGAACGGCTTAATAGGCTTAGACTAAAGCTTAGGCTAATAAGATTCAGACTTAGTTTGGCTTACCCAGAGTTAGTATTGTGATGCTGAGACACCTATGAAAAAGAGCTAATTTTGCAAAGTTGCGGCAAATAGAGGGAAGCTTTTAAATCCTAGATAGATATTAAGATAGGATTAAGATGTGTACACGATAAAAACAACCGTAGACTCGGGACCAGCCTTCACAATCACAAGAGCAACAATGAACTGTCTAGATTGTAATATTTTCCTGGAAAATTCGGCTTCAACGGTGCATATGCTTCGTTTCCACCTGGGCAGCTCTGCCACTGCGCCTAGATGGAACTGCAGCTACTGTCCGTTTGCTGCCGTTACTGCAAGCGAGGCTGTCGGACATTCGCTTATGCTGGGCCACGGCGCCCTTCAAATGTCTCTACCCAGCAAGTTTATTTCCAGCAGCCCAATGAACTGCAAAATGAGCCACCTCCTCACCACCCAGCCAAACTCAGGAATGGCTGCACGTAAATCGAACCCAGTTTGTCTGCCTACACATGAGGCGAGTTCTCCTGTTCCAGAAGGCCAAAAGCAGCCTTCGTCCGAAATTCCTGATTCTATGGCCTGCCTTCGCTGTTCCCTCACAATCAACATTTCCAAAACGTTTTTCCTCCACGTGGTTCATTTTGAACTGGTTCACTCATTGAAAAAGGAAGGTCTGCCAGGATATTTCGATGTGAAGAGCACGTGACATCCTGCTTCAAGCTTCGACCCTTCGCCTGTGGAGTTTGCGGTACGCAGCGAACAACGAAGAGCAGCGTACGACGGCATCAAAAAAGATATCCTCAATGCAGGTTTTCGCTAATCCTTAGGCCAGGAAATTAATTAATCGATTTTGAAAATAGCGGAGGGCCAGTAAAGCTGGTCAATGAGGCAGAAAGCGAGGCAACTGTTCGATTGGGTCTTCGCCAATGCTTCAACCTCGATGATAATTTGTGGAAAGGCTTTTCCTGCTGAGTGTTTATAACTATTCGCTTGTGCTATGCTCGTTGAGAAAACTGATTTGCTGGATTATGTTTTAGGTCATTTCAGCAGAAGATCGTTAGTTCTGCAAAATTTGGACTGCGGACTGCAAAATTTCTCTGAGCAATTCAAATTCAATGCAGGGAAGATGCATCTGGGAAGATGTGCCATTGCACCCCAATGGAATTGTTCATGCTGCAACTCCACCTCCTTCACACCCATTGAAGCTGCTCTGCATTCGCTCATGCTGGAGCACGGATCAATCAAACTTTTCCTTCCAATTGTACCTTTTTCCAGCAGCATGCATAAATGACTGAGAAATAATAATCGATGACTGAGAGGGCATTAGTCCAATAGCACTCCTCAATTCCTTTAGTTCCCGATATCAAAATGAGTGAATCACATGATGGAGCTAGCTTCCCCAGCTACATCCATGAAGAAAGCAAAACGCCCAGCTCGAAAGAAATCACGGACCAGATGACTAGCTGCTAGCTTCCCACCCAGCTGCCACCCGCATAGCACTCATCCAAAAGGTCGGTGGACTGCTTCTCCATTCACTCGCCTACTGCCCACCAGGTACTGCGGCTGCGGCTGCCCGAGTTCGAAGCCTGTTTGGAAGGCAGGCTAGGGTGGCGCTTGGGGACTGGACAGGAGAAAGAGATGCCGTGCTGGAAAGAGCAGCCCTACCCTCCTATGACCGCCTGCTCTTCGAACAGTCCTTTTTCTTTGTGTGGAAATGTCTAACTCAAGGGCGATCATATGGCCGGTGGATCGAGGAGGAGGAGGGTGCCCCTGCAGCCCCACAACATCGTCACTTCACCAGAAACTCCCGCCGAGCCTCAGAACTTGCTACCCTTCCCTCAACCCATTTCTGGCGGCTAAAAGATATTGGAGACCCTACACGGGAGCGTCTCAATCGCCTCCAGCCAGTGCGCCTTCGCTGTCTCTGGAACTCCCTGCCCTGGGCCGCGGTGGGCATCGCTGAGCCTCGCACAGAAGTGAAAAGTGATAGCAGAGCTAGGCGAGTGGCAGCAGCCCTCTTTGAAGCAATCGATCCCAATGCCCTTAAGCAACTCACCTTCTAATTGCCCTACTTCACTCTCTCGTCTGCCTTACTGCATTTCCAAGTGCTCGGCATAAAAGGACCCTACCAAAAAAAAATGACCTGCCTTCGCTGTTCTGCTACCATGAATCTTTCCAAAAAGTTCCCATCCAAACTCTTACATCAATCTTCCCGTATTTATTACGAATGTCGAAAGATCTAGCAGGATTGCTTGATGTGAAGAGCACATCACGGCCTGTTTCAAGTTAAGTCCCTTTGCCTGCGGAGCTTGCGGCCTGCCCCAGACGAAGAAGAGCAGTGTACGCAGGCATCAAAAACGGACGCCCCAGTGCAGGTTTTGTTCTAGCACATCTGGTGGCAGGGCAAGTGTCAAATGGTCAGCGATGGATCGGTAAGACTGCTGAACCAAACAGAGGACGAGGCGACAGTGCGTCTAGGATTTCGAGCATGTTTCAATCTAGATCACAGTTCCTGGCGTGGCTGTTCTTGCTGATGCCTTTCGACCCATGAGATTTGACCTCGGCAGCGCACAAAGATGCTGTTCAGAATTGAAGCATGTTTTCGACCTGAATGTGCTTGAAAATCCTGGAAACACCAGCGATAAATAAATAACTTGTGCTTTCATTGTGAACGAAAACATTTTCTTTTTCGCTCATTTACACCACTGCCAGAGTCAGTCATCAATCGTTGCTTTGTCTTTGTCAGACAACTCACAAAGACACTCGGAGGCAGCAGACCCAGCCCTGAGTTCCATCCAAAATCCTCCTTCTCAGCCAGTGGTTGAGTTTAACCAAAGCAGAAGCCTCCTCTCCCCACCATCCTCCACTCAAGTACCTGACCGGCCAGCAGTGCACAAAAAAGCGGCGACGTAGGCTTTGGAAAGCAAACAAGCAGCTCCTCTCCGCCCATCCTTCTCTTTCGACTCCCACCCTCTCTGGGCCTGAAGTAGTGGTGGCCTCTGGACACACCTGGCCAGCCCCCCAGGCATCCCCCCCCCGATTAGCAGCTCCTCAAGACTGTGCCCCCTCCTCTCCTAGTGACCACACAGCTCAGTTGGGCCTCCAGTCTTCCGAGACACCCCCAGGGCCTTTCAGTCCAAGCTTCATCAGTCTCAGTCCCCAGTCCTCTACTTCGACACTACCGGAACATAATGCTGGTGCTCGCCCAGCTGGAAGCCCCCTATGCTCGTCCTGAGCTCCTCTCCGAGCTGCGGGAGATCGTGGAGGCGGCGCCGGACGACCCACGACACGGCCTCCACCTGCACAAGGCTGCTGAGAGGGCGGAGTTTGCCCAGCGTCATGCCTGGGTGAGTTTCCCTTTGTCCTCTTTCTGGTTGGGTAGGGGATCCCTGGCTGGGTAAGGTGAGAAATGGGGCAGGTAGGGAGATGTGTAGGTAGTGGCTGAGGAATTTAGGGCTGACAAGGATGGGTGTGATGGTGATGGAGGTGAGGATGGACAATTATTGCCAGCTTTGGTATAGCTTTGGCGAAACATACTAGCATCATCCTCCATGGAGGATAGGAAGCTGAGGGTGAAGAGTTTAGGGTGGTGAAGAGATGAACTGCTGAGGTGATGAGGAGAGGGTCAAATTGCAGACGGAGGCTGAGATACGGCGACGGGCGGCAGAGTGGCCGTTGGAGCGATTTCTGGCTGATATTTCGACTAGTCTGCCCGATTGGCAGCGCCATGTGCTGGCAGCCAGAGCTCGCAGAGCTGCTCTGGACGCCGAGGAGGCTCGACTAAGGGTCCAGCCTCCAACCACCATCATACATGCCCTCCCATCATTCGAAAGGGAAGAGTTTCAGGAGGAGCTGAGAGCCTGGAAACGCTCGCGACGGCCCAACTGGATGGCCTCCGCAGATTCGTCCTGAAGATTCGTTGAATCATTGATTCCTGAAGATTTATTGGTTTTGCTTTCAAACGATGATATAATGTGTCGTTGTGCTAAAGTTGGTTTATTTGCTTGGTTTTTTTGCTTGCCCCAAGAGTCAGACATGCACTCTAGAAGTAATTGTAGCATAAAATATCTGAAGATTGCTTCGGCATTAGGGGTAGTGGAAGTTTGGGGAACTGTGGAAATCTCGTCAGCTGATGAAGTTGGCAACGACAGGAACTGATATGGATGCCCATGTAGCATTTCTCATGTTTGGCATACCAGCGAAAAGGTTAGAAGAGCGCAATGCTCGTCTTCCAAATAGAGTGCAGTTTCTTTCCTCAGAGTAAGACCCAAAAAAGGATGGGAAGCATTTGCTGCAAGCGCCAGCGAAGGGTGAGTTTGTCTTTGAGCAGAAGGTGTTTTTGACTGACGAATATATTGCAAGCTGGCACGCATCTGGAACTCTAGAGAAGGCGGGGAGGACGAAGGGAGATGGGGCGAAAGTTCTCGGTGGAAGAATGAGGAGTCTGAATCGGAGGAGGAGGAGGACATGGACCAGGGGTTTGCATCGTCTACTCAAGAAAGCTCCAGGTTATTGCATTACTTTGCCTTCCTCAGTCTTAGCTGTGACGAAGCAGAAAACTGCCGAATTTGCATTATATTTGCATATACAAGCAGCGGCAGTAGCACTAAAGAATTTGCTTGATGACCAAAATCTTTTTTTTCCGCTCGATATGCCAAAACGTTACAATTACAATCACCATCCCTTTGGAACATGCGTTCTGCCCACTTTTCATCCCTGCTTTTTCTTTGAAACAGAACGGGAGGGGGTTGGCAAGGGGCTTAGTTCCAGCTGAAACGCCGCCAGTGTAGGCAAGTAAAGCGAGGCATGGGAGGAGGGGCAGGCGAGACTGTGAGCGATTGAGAAGGCAGGCAAGGATGGGCAACGAGAAGTCCCGGCCAAGCAGCGGAGTGAAGCTGCCGGCGGCCTTGGGCGGGAAGAAGGGGCCGCGGGTGGAGGAGTTGGTGGAGCGGGCTCGTAAAACCGGCGTTCTCAAGATCTCCACTGGCAGTCTCAAAGAGGTACTCGGTTTCTGTTTCGGTTTTCCGGGCAAATGGATTTGAGGAGGTTTTTTGGTGTTCGGTGTTATTTTAGAAATGTTTGGGGGGATTTATTGCACAGGCAAAGCTGACAGAGTATGCTTAATTTTACTTTGTCAGCATTACCTATACAATAATAGCTTGATAGGACGTTGATAGCCGAGGCATTGACACAGCTGGGTGGCATGCTGGTAGATTGAGCATCGAATTCTTGACAGCGATGCAGGAGTAAGAATGAAATCGAAGTTTGCAAAAATTGGAGATCCCAGAAAGCTTGGCCTCCTTGGCCGGCTGTCTGCGAACACTGGACCTGAGCGGTAATCGCCTCAGCCACCTGCCCAACTTCATCGGCGACCTTGGCAACCTCAAAATCCTCCAGCTGGACAACAATCAAATCCTCGAGGTCTTATTCAGTGAACATTTGCTTCATAGCCCAATTCTTAACAATTTTTATTGTCTAGTATTTTCCAATTTTCAGTTTAGAATATTCAAGAGATGGAGAAAGCTTGCATTTCAGCTTCCGGATGACATTGGGCGACTGAAAAAGCTGGAAACTCTAAGCTTAGCGGGCAACCAGCTCACGAGCCTTCCCGACTCCCTCATCAGCTGCACTGCTCTCAAGGTTCAGCCAATTCTCTCTTCCTAGAAATTTACAAGGCCATAAAACTTACCAGCGCTGGACAAAACCCATTTGCAGTCCCAGAAGCACCTGAGCTGTTTGCAGACAGTAAATGTGTCGGGAAACGGCCTCCAGAGTTTTCCCACCCCACTGGCGCACGCGGGGAGCCTGGAGCTGGTGGACCTGTCCGCCAACCGCCTCACCAGCCTCCCCGACCTCATCGGCGACTGTCGAGCAGTGGAGCTGAACCTCAACGGCAACCAGCTCGCCTCCCTCAACGCCCCTGCCCTCGCCCGCTGTCCTCGTCTCAAGGTTTCCCCCTTCATCTATTCCAGCCCCATTTTCAAACCTCTCAAGTGCTTTATGTTCTTTATTTCTTTAGGCTGTGTGATTGTCCAAACTTATTTGTCCCAATTTATTTAGGACGAGCAAAAATTAAAACTAAATTTCAAATTTTTATCACTAAATTAAATTAAATCACTAAATTTTATTTATTTCAAAAAATTTATTTAGAACGAGCAAAAATTAAAACTAAATTTCAAAAATTAAAACTAAATTTCAAAATTTTATCACTAAATTAAATCAAATCACTAAATATTATTTATTTCAAAAAATTTATTTACGACTAACAAAAATTAAAACTAAATTTCAAAATTTTATCACTAAATTAAATCAAATCATTAAAGTTTATTTATTTCAAAAAATTTATTCAGGACGAGCAAAAATTAAAACTAAATTTCAAAATTTTATCACTAAATTAAATCAAATCACTCAAGTTTATTTATTTCAAAAAATTTATTCAGGACGAGCAAAAATTAAAACTAAATTTCAAAATTTTATCACTACAGGGTGATCGGGATGGTTCTTGTCATGTACGTTTTTGATTGCCATTTGCTTCAGAAGCTATCTTTAAGAAGCAATGTACGAGAGGAGCAAGGGTGGTTGCATCCGATTTTTTAGAACTCGTTTTTTCGATCGGTTTTTGAAAATACATAACATTTTAAGATATTTCACCAAGTGGAACCTGATATTGATCAGCATATGGCTCGCAATGAGCTTGAACAATTTTGCTGGTCAGCCTTGTATGCAACACAATGATGTGTCAGGTTTGAGCACAATTTATGAATCTGAGCTCAAGCACACTATGGACTTATGGGTATCAAATTGAAGCTAAAAGCCTTCCAAAAACGATGGTGATCCTTGATTTGAGAAATCGGTTAATCAAAATCTGAAAATTTGAAAAAGATGCGGAAAACCTAAATTTTGTCCAATTGTGGGCAATCAAAAAAAACTTTTTACTCAAAATTTTCGTTCAAAGTGTACATAAACGGTGCCCATAGGCGTTTTTCCCATAAAATTCTGGTCCAGATGGCAGTGTTAGAATATGAAAAATGGGGTGAGCAAACTGGAGAATTTTCAGTTTTATGGTAGCCACTCAGGATTTGGGCCTATGCTATAACATAGGAGAAAAATTAGGTAAAAAATTTTTGTCTCCAAAATAGGCTTTTCTGCCATAAATTATTTCTTTGGGCCCATCTGCTGTTCTCTATGCAATAAAAATTGCCAAAAAAGATATTTACATCAAAATTTTGAATAATTTTATATACCAATACTATCTGGAATATATAGTCTGAAGATATGCAAAAATTTCACTTTTTCAGAGAAAAAAACTGCATAGAGAGCAGCAGATGGGCCCAAAGAAATAATTTATGGCAGAAAAGCCTATTTTGGAGACCAAAATTTTTTACCTAATTTTTCTCCTATGTTATAGCATAGGCCCAAATCCTGAGTGGCTACCATAAAACTGAAAATTCTCCAGTTTGCTCACCCCATTTTTCATATTCTAACACTGCCATCTGGACCAGAATTTTATGGGAAAAACGCCCATGGGCACCGTTTATGTACACTTTGAACAAAAATTTTGAGTAAAAAGTTTTTTTTGATTGCCCACAATTGGACAAAATTTAGGTTTTCCGCATCTTTTTCAAATTTTCAGCTTTTGATTAACCAATTTCTCAAATCAAGGATCACCATCGTTTTTGGTAGGCTTTTAGCTTTAATTTGATACCCATAAGTCCATAGTTTGCTTGAGCTCAGATTCATAAATTGTGCTCAAACCTGACACATCATTGTGTTGCATACAAGGCTGACCAGCAAAACTGTTCAAGCTCATTGCGAGCCATATGCTGATCAATATCAGGTTCCACTTGGTGAATTATCTTAAAATGTTATGTATTTTCAAAAACCGATCGAAAAAATTGGTTCTAAAAAATCGGATGCAACCCCTTTCCAATGACCTTGCTTCTCTCAGAAAATGCTTCTTAAGTGAGTTTCCAACGCAGGCCTAAAGCCCAGTTCTTTGGCTATATGTCCACCAATTGTCGTGCTATAGGTCAACGGTACAGGAAAATGGCAAATGATTTAGTAAAATTACCCAGATAAATAAATTGTACAAAATGTTATAGCAGAAATTGAAAGTGATTAAGTGTTCAATTCATCTTTCAAGTAATTATGCAAATCAGCAAAAGGGCACCAAAGTATACACCAAATGAAAATACACAAATATAGGTCAAAAATGCCCTCTTTACTCTATGTATCCACCCTGTGCCCCCATTCACCTTTTGCAGCCTCTTTGGAGCGAATTGGCAGGCCTTTTGGTGCAAATCGACTGGCAGGTGGTTCCATTTGCGTTTGAGGGCATGAATGAGAGACTGGAGGGAGGTGTGGGGCTTCTGAGAGACCTTCGAATCTAGGTACCCCCACAGGAAAAAGTCACATGGCTTCAAATCAGGGCTGGATGGGGTGGCCAATATTGGGGGCTGATGAAGTCGATGTTTTGGGCAGTGAACCAGTCATTTATCGTCTTGGCAATGTGCGCAGGGGCACGCACTATCCTGCATGAAGAGTCAAAGGCGGCCACTAAAGAGACGGGTGCATAGCTTAAACACCTCGGCATCCAGCACACGGCGCTGATACTCGGCAGCATTGACATGGACTCCTCATAGGATCACAATCCTTTTCTTTATCCGGCTCAGGACCCGACTGTTCTGGACACTGTGGATGAACTGAATGCGGATGGCCAGAATGTGAGCCTTTGTCTGTCCACATTGGTGGAGGCGAACAATGCCCCCCTTGGTGGCTATGGAATTCGTCCGCATCTTGACACTCTGATTTAGAAACGGGCTGGGAAGGGTGACCAGTTGCATCAAAGATATTGCGCAAAATTGGCTGGCTTTCAAGCAAGCAAAAAAGACAATAAATATTTCTGACTCATTTTACATTCATTAGCATAAATCTAGTGTGGTTGCAAGTTAGGACCTAATTTTTGGTCCATAAGTAAAGGCTGATTAGACGTACCTATGGACCAAAAATAACCTCACAGAGTTTCGTTTTAGCTGAGCTATGATGGCTTAACCAAGTGACAAGAACCATCCCGATCACCCTGTAAATTAAATCAAATCGCTAAATTAAATCAAATCACTAAATTTTATCTATTTCAAAAAACCTATTAGTTCGGGTTGTGAGGTGCTGCGGGTGGAGGAGAACTGTCTGGGCCTGGCGGAGTTTGGGGAGGCGCTGCTGGGGCAGTCGTGCGTGAGTGTGCTGGCCACGGCCGGCAACCTCTTCCAGGAGCGGGAGCTGAGAGACCAGCCGGGCTGGGACGCCTTCCAGGAGCGCTGCACGCAGTCCCGCAAAAAACTTTATTGATTTTTTCTGCTTTTTATGTCCTTGAACTTCTATTTCTTCCGCTTTTCCTGTTCGATGGATCCGCGATTATTCTATGAATGCTAGTTTGATGGTTGCTTTATGCTATCCATGGCCTGAGGACTGATTAAGCTTAATGCTTGCCGCTGTGATTTGTGTGCTTTGCTTGTGCTGGTAGCTGGCTGGCCTCGGCTAAGTTATGAGTTTGATTCAAGAATCATTCTACGTACGCCGCCTTTCTTAGGCAAGTCATGCGCAGCAGGCATAGCTACAAATGAGATCGCGACTTCGCAGATAGAATAACTAACGACGCAAGGACAGCTAATTTCCATTATCACCCGTTCCAATCCAAGATCCGTGTATCTGACATTGCTTTTTGCATATTGGTAAAAATGACGATTATAATTTTTACACTAATTTAAAATTACTTTCTATTTTCCATTATTTTCCAATCTAAATTATCCATTCATCATAACCACCAAAATTACAATTAAGCGAAAATACATAAACAGGTGCTAGGAGCTCAGGCAGATGAAAGCGTTTGCTTTAATGGAATCATCTTTGCTCGCAAGTGCTTGCAGCCCAGAGGGCGTGCATAAATGAGGCCATATCGGAGGAAAAATCGATGACTGGCTCCAGCCCAGGGCACAAAGCATACCTGCCAATCTATCCATCCCCTCAGCCCTCTACTCTCCACCCTCTGCCTATCGCCAAAGCTCTCCTTTCCTCCATTTCTGCCTCCACAATAGCCTGATTCATTGTCATTCCTCTATTTCAATGCTCGGATGACGATTGCCAGTAGGGAAGGGGGGCGTAGGAGTGCAGGAGTGGAGAGCTGTTGTCAAGGGAAGCGTCTAAAAGGCTATTCTAAGCCTGGGTCTGTGCGGCTCAGGCCGTTGTAAGAGTGCAAGTTTATGGCCATATCCGCCCTCATTTCCTCCCCTGTCTGCCAGACTGCGCTTTTTTTGCCCTCCACTCCACCCCCCTCCACTTCAGCTAATCATGGCCTCAAACCATGGCCTTCCCATCCACCCAACTAGGCGGCTTCCGCTCTCACAGCTCCTGTTGTAACCATGGATTATATCACGAAACTGTCAGCTTAGAAATACCATTTTTTTAGCTCAATTCATCCATTGTGGGAAACATTTGGAGAAAAATTTCTGGAGCAAAAAATCAGCCCCTCCCCACTATGCCCCCGGCATAAGAGATATGAATGATATGAATATGAATGCATTGCTCCCCGCGGCAGGTGAACCCTCCTACGTACTTCTGCAAGCAATATTTCACCTGTACACCCAGCGTAAAGGGGAGTGGGCATGTCAAGAGCAGCTTCTTTCTGCTTTTAAGACCCCCCTAGCACTCGCGATTAAAAGTAGAAGCAGCTGGTCTCGAAATTCAATCGACCAACTATTTGAGCGATTAGTCTTCATGTCCTCGCAACAGCGTCCCAGCTCAGCAGACAGTCAGTCGGACAGCCTCCTCGGTGAACACTCCAACAAGGTACACCCATCCACACCCACTTCTTCACCGCCCCAAACTGACTGCAACGGAGCCACAGGCGCCAGGGCATGTTTGACGCGAAGCAGGTACAGCTCTCGCTTTCTATTCATGGCCTCCTCCATTCCTTCCTATTCGACCCTCTGCTTTGTCCCACTCGTCCCCCTTACACCTCTCCGAGCACACCATCCACAGCAGAGGAAGAGGAAGAGCTTTTGCCCGGTTGTGAACAGGTGTTCGAGTCCCACTTCAAGCAGCGGGAACGGCTGACCAGGACCAGCGGCCCCACGCTGCAGGGACGGGTGTACAACTTCCTGGAGCGGCCTACAGGCTGGAAATGCTTCATCTACCACTTCTCCGTGTACCCAGCTTGTTTGGGGGTTTGGACTGCAGAGGCGGAATGGGTTGCAGGTTCATGCTGGTCCTCGTCTGTCTCATCTTCAGCGTACTGTCCACCGTGGAGCTCTACACAGACGTGGCCAATGCCTCTCTCTACTACATGGTTGGCTTGCTGCTTATCCCAGCTGGCGACTTGAATATTTTTCACTGAGAGTTTAAATTCGTCCAGTTCAAATTCGATATAGAATCAGACAGAACAATTTATAAACTAAATTTTGTTAAGACTTTGAGCGGCTTGAGATTGGAGTAGCAGAACAACTATGTTTTTTTTTTCAAACTGCAAGTGTCTTCTTGGAAAGGAAAACACGAATTGCAAAGAATTGATTGCAAATACCTAAACGATTTGCTGGCTGTGTGCAGGAACTGGTGCTGGTGGTGTTCTTCGGCGTGGAGTACGTGGTGCGTCTGTGGTCTGCGGGTTGTCGGAGCAAGTACGTGGGCTGTTGGGGCCGGCTGCGCTTCGCCCGCAAGCCCATCGCCATCATCGACCTCACCGTCGTCGTCGCCTCCCTCGTCGTCATCACCCTCGGCTCCAAGGGCCAGGTCACACAGCAGCCAGCTTTCAACCAATTCGCCCTTCAAACCTAAAAACCAAGCAGGTCTTTGCCACCTCGGCCATCCGCGGTGTCCGCTTCCTACAGATCCTGCGCATGCTCCATGTGGACAGGCAGGGCGGGACCTGGCGTTTGCTGGGATCTGTCGTCTTCATCCATCGCCAGGTTTTTATGCCTATTCTTCCTTCTCTCTTTGCCACCTCTTCTTGCCAAAGATATTGCTGGGGAGGTTTTGCTGGAGAATTGGAGCTAGAAGAGGTGGTGCAGGAACTGATCACCACTCTGTACATCGGCTTCCTGGGCCTCATCTTCAGCTCCTACTTTGTCTACCTTGCCGAGCGGGAGCACGTGGGCCCCGACGGACGCGTGGCCTTCAACTCCTACGCTGATGCCCTCTGGTGGGGCGTGGTAGCTCTTTCGCTTTTCCAACATCCACCCATCTCTTTGTCCACAATGGCTTTTAAGATCACCATGACCACCATCGGCTACGGGGACGTGGTGCCTCAGGTGGCTGAGCTGCTGATTTTAGTTCCCAGACAAAGCTGACGCAAGAAGTGGTTCCAGACTTGGCTGGGTCGGATTGTGGCCTCTTGTTTCGCCATCTTTGCCATCTCCTTCTTCGCTCTGCCGGCGGTTGGCTTCCAAAATTTGCTGGAACAGGACCGGAAAACCAACGGGCTTCAGGGCATCCTGGGCTCCGGCTTCGCTCTCAAGGTGCAGCAGAAGCAGCGTCAGAAGCACTTCAACCGACAGATCCCCGCCGCCGCCACACTCATTCAGTGCCTCTGGCGTTGCTATGCATCTGAACGGTTCCTTCAAATTCAATTAGACCCGCTACTTACCGTGGGGAGGGTGATTTATTCGTACCCCTAATACAATCAACTATATCTCCAAAGCTACTCAATAGTTTGAACATATAGAAGCAACTTGTGGTAAATTTTTGTCAAAATTTTTTTGGTAGGTCATAGTTGATTGCATTAGGGGTACGAATAAATCACCAGCCTCACGGTACTTCTTTTTGTGCGCCAAGCTAGCTGCATCATTGCGTCTAGCTTAGCAGCCAAAAGTTGAAAAACGTCTTTTCAATTTCAATTTCCTCCTTCAACTGCAGCGGCTTCAAGTCGGCGTCCAACTGGAAAGCCTACACGCATAGCCCAGGCCGCCGTGCCTCACTGCGCTCACCCAATTCCGTATGCCCTTATCTAGGCTGGGTGGGTTGATGGGAAAAATGAGGAGATGCAGGGCGGCAGAGAGGAGGAGGGCCGGCAAAGCCTCAGCTCCATCGGCTCAGAAAGCCTCTACAATCGATTCAAACGCCGCAGCTCGCACACGCAAAGCATACGCACCAGGCATGCTTCAGGCCATATGTTGCTCAGACATAAGTTGCTTATCTGCTCATGGGAGAGGGGAAAAAAGGGGTAGATTAAAGTTACATAACATAACGTTCTCCTACATAAGTACGCAGTACCAAGTAATGTTATGTTATGTGGAAGAACGTTATGTTATGTAACTTAAATGGACCCGGGAAAAAGAGGATCGGAGAGAAACGATTGAATCGAAAAGGAAAACAATAAATAAAATGCTCAGGCCATTGGAGCGAGGTGCGACGGTGGATGCAGAGCGCCGTCAGTCCCTGCTCCACTCGGATCAGAACGGAGCTCCACAGAACAGTGACACGAAATGTTGGCCTCTTTCAAACTTAAATTCTTTCAAACCTTTGATGATGCAACGGCGATAAGGGGCCTCAAATGAGACTTCATGGAAGGTTGAATGAGCAGTGTGAATTGAGCCTCCTCCCTGCCACAACAGCTGCTGCACCGATTCCGCTCCAACATATCCACCAACAAAACGAAGGATGAGGATGATTTCGACCCCGAGGACGTCATCTCCATCGCGCCGCAGTTTTTCCAGTAACCGCTTTTTACTTTCTGCTTGGAGCTTTTACAAAACAATGAAAAGACCAAAAAGTAGAAGTTGCTTTCACTTTGGGTTTCAGGCAAACGCAAAGGTAACCATTTTAGTTTAGTTTGCAGTTTAGACTTGTTTCGCTTGGGTTAAGTGAAGTTGAGGTTTTAGGGTGGGCCAAATTAGGTTCCAATAAGGGCGCAGCTCAGCCAAATGGAGTTCAATTGTCAGGATAACGGACGCACACCGAAACGCCATCAGAGCCATCCGAAAAATCAAGTATTTTGTGGCGAGAAGAAAATTTCAGGTTCACACAAGCACTTCCATTCCTTCATCATTCCAATTCTATACTAATTTCGCGTTTGCTTTACTTTAAAATTGATTTAAGAGGCGATTTTTGAGAGGAGCACGAATGGGAGACCCATGGTTTTTTGACCCCCCTTTTTTATGACGGGAATCAAAAGTACAATATATGGGAAGTAAAATTCATAAATACACTTGGGGTCGAAACTCAATATCCAGGTCAGGACAGCTCTGACAAGTTAGAGGTCGAAAAATTGAAGTTTTTAGCGATTTTTCTCATAAAACTGAAATTTCAGACTCATTTCTTTCCCAAAAGTTCTCAAGTTGGGTATAAATCGATTTCGCTACATTAGCTGCACACACCTGTGCCAATAGTTTTTAGTTTTTTTGATTAAAATTATCATATTTCATCTAAAAACCTAATCAATGCCATAAAATGAAATTTTGACGATTCACGGAAAAGGGAATTTTTCTCAAAATTTTCGGTTTAAAATCTGGTTTTTGACTTCGCCATCGTATTTTTTGTGAAATTTTGGTCCAGAAAATGTGTTCAAACTTTCCAATAAGGGGTGGCCCAAATGAGATATAGACCTAAACATGACGAGAACCAGAAATATGCCCTATGTTATAGCATAGGGCAATTTAGCAGATGTAAAATTTTGATGCAAAAAAACTTCCTACTCTTCAGGAAGACAATACTGCTCCATTTCCTTTTGTAAGCTTTTCACCATAAGCCTTAGGCAGGTATCTAGCAAGAAAAATTCTTGGTTTAAGTTTGTATGCATGAAAAATCGTTCATGGTATGCGGACAGGTCGAGAATTTGCCCTATGTTATAACATGGGGCAAAATTGACCAAAAAATTTTTGGTCCCGAATTTTGATGTCAATGGCCTAAATCGATGCTCTGATCTCAAATACACCCAACTATATCTATTTTATGCCCGATTTTGAAATATTTTTAAATCTGATTACTTCGAGATTTTTGTGATTTGAGCCCAATTCAAACGAAAAAGTTGAAAGGCATAATTTTCACCCAACATTCAAATTGGGCATAAAATAGATATATTTGGGTGTATTTGAGGTCAGAGCATCGATTTAGGCCATTGACATCAAAATTCGGGACCAAAAATTTTTTGGTCAATTTTGCCCCATGTTATAACATAGGGCAAATTCTCGACCTGTCCGCATACCATGAACGATTTTTCATGCATACAAACTTAAACCAAGAATTTTTCTTGCTAGATACCTGCCTAAGGCTTATGGTGAAAAGCTTACAAAAGGAAATGGAGCAGTATTGTCTTCCTGAAGAGTAGGAAGTTTTTTTGCATCAAAATTTTACATCTGCTAAATTGCCCTATGCTATAACATAGGGCATATTTCTGGTTCTCGTCATGTTTAGGTCTATATCTCATTTGGGCCACCCCTTATTGGAAAGTTTGAACACATTTTCTGGACCAAAATTTCACAAAAAATACGATGGCGAAGTCAAAAACCAGATTTTAAACCGAAAATTTTGAGAAAAATTCCCTTTTCCGTGAATCGTCAAAATTTCATTTTATGGCATTGATTAGGTTTTTAGATGAAATATGATAATTTTAATCAAAAAAACTAAAAACTATTGGCACAGATGTGTGCAGCTAATGTAGAGAAATCGATTTATACCCAACTTGAGAACTTTTGGGAAAGAAATGAGTCTGAAATTTCAGTTTTATGAGAAAAATCGCAAAAAACTCCAATTTTTCGACCTCTAACTTGGCAGAGCTGTCCTGACCTGGATATTGAGTTTCGACCCCAAGTGTATTTATGATTTTTACTTCCCATATATTGTACTTTTGATTCCCGTCATAAAAAAGGGGGGTCAAAAAACCATGGGTCTTGGCCCTTGGGCCATTCGTGCTCTTCTCACAAAACGCCTCTTAATAAATAATTTAATGATTAAAAAATTCCAAAAATTGTCCTTTGAGCAAGCGCGAAAGCCGTACGACGTTCGGGACGTCATCGAGCAGTACAGCCAGGGCCATCTGAACATGATGGTTCGCATCAAGGAGCTCCAGCGCCGTTTGGACCAAACGCTGGGCAAACCCGGCCAGTACCTAGTCACCGACAAGGCCGGCCAACCCATGACCATCGGAGCTCGTCTCACTCGCGTAGAGCTTCAGGTCTCTCCCGCCTCTCATAATGCAGATTCTAATTACTGGAGCTGTGGAATACAAATTAAATTGAATTGGACTTGGAAGGATAATTTAATAATAAATTTGAAGGCTAATAAATTGGAAGGATAGTTTGATGCCCTGATTGCAGCTGAACAGCATGGACAAGAAGCTGGGGACGGTGGTGGAGCTGCTGATGCGTGGGGGGCGGGAGAAAGAGGGTGGAAGGAGCCAGGAGAAAAGCGCCCTTCGACCCAGCCCGCCGCCGATGAGACGAACTGTCACCGTGGACTATGCCTGAGACTTGTGCGTCCAATCACAATCCTGACTTTTGTTTTTCTATCATGCTCCATTTTATTTGCCTAATAACTGAGAAAGACACATGCCAGCTAACAAAGCAATTCGAGAATTAAGACTTTCAGACTTTCTAGAGCAAGAGGTTCTTCATTTTCAACATTTTTAAGACGAAAAGACACTTATTCATAAAATACAAATACCGGAACTTACTCAACGAAATCAAACCTGATCAACGCAAAAACTCGGAAATTTCAACACAAAACTAAATATCGCTTTGAATATTTCTTTGGTAGGCTGGTAGCGGAGAGTCTGTGACGAGAAATTCTCGCCGCACCTGCATTGCAGTAAGAGAATAAAAATAAGATAAAAATAAAATAAGATGTAGCGCTGTACCGAAAGCAATTGATTTCTACGTGATGCTGGACTACTTTCTCGTCGTAATCTTTTAGGCGTTTGCCCCTGAATTTTCGGAGCCTGATCATAGAAATTGAAAAATATTAGACTTGCCTCGAACTTGTAGGTCGTTGTGGTGACGAAGCTTTGCTCACTAATGGCTGGAGGAGAGAAATCTATTGCGCCCATAGGTACACCGCATTCGCCCAATCTCTTTTCGTACTGCAACAGCTTTTACTTTCCATATAAACTCCACTGTATGTTTTATGACTCGAGGAGTGGCCAAAAATGCCTTAAAATCGAGGATCACTAACAACATTTTCCAACACGGATGGGGTGGAAGTGAAGTGTTGGACTGGACTAGGAGATCTGTAGCCATAACGAGGATGTAGACGGTGCTCTTTTGGCCAGCCGCTCTCGTAATCTTCCAGCACCGAACAGCCACCACACCCGCATCCCTTCATCCATCAATCCTCTTCATCATCCATCCATCAATGAAGCCATTGTTTCCACCAAACTCTATGGAAGCCTTTTCAAAATTGATGGATGGCTACTTGGAAACGACTGGCAGTTTCGATGCAGAACTCGGCGTAGAGACAGCAAACGCGGCAATTTCGCTCCCCTCCGCAGCACTCATAGCAGTAGCGTCGCAGTAACAGTGGCAAAACCTAGCAGAATCAAATGCCTATCTTTTCAAGACAAAATGATGGCTCAAAAATGTGAGACCAAAGCGGCAGCTATGATGCAGAGACAGGTAAGAATGGGCAGTAGAATGGCTAGCTCTGGATGTGACTCCAAAGGCATGCCAAGTATGACCAGCACAGCTCACCTTTCGCGCCTGAGTCAATGCGACTAAAGGTGGGTATGCACTGGGATGTGTTTGATAAGCACGCCTTTGTCACTCCTCACTGGTGCAGGGGGAACGACGGGCAAAGGCAAACATTTCTTCCGGAGAAAAGAGCTTCAATTTCGTTTTGGCTGTGGTACTGGAAGAAATACTTTACGGTAAAACTGAAATCTGGGACGGTACCATCTGACTGCAAAGCAGGAAATACACTTTAGTGCGATAGAAGTCTCCAAAGTAGCTTTGCTTGCTGTTTCGTACGTAAGGGGTCAACCCTAAGATCGCTCATGCTTTGCTTCGATACGCCTCTTTAGGAGTAAACAGCCACAGCCGAACCTCATCATCTCACTTTTCTTTGACCCAAAGATTTTTTCTCTTCATTCGGATTCGGAATGCTTCCAGCGATTTGCTGCATAGATGATCGATTCATGGATTGAATGAGAAGGAGAAGTGCTTATTGCTCCACAGAGGAGGAGAAATTTTCGAAGAGGCATCATGGGATTGACGTGAAATTTTCAGTTCGTGAAGTTTAGGCAAAGAATAAATACAGCAGGATGCTTTTACACTCTATCATGAATTAGCAAGATAAAAATGCATCATATCTGCACATCTATGAATCTATGCTACCTTTCATTGTCACCATTATTTATCATAGCGCCAAAGTAGCGCCAAATTTAGCCTGTTCTCCACAAATCGAACTCGGAGCGAAAAGAAAAATATATTTTAAAACAAATATTAGTAAAATCTACTTCTATAACCAGCGCATAATTTTTGATGCCTTTCTGCGCAATGGGGTCATTTCATTCGTTTTCACAAGGTACTATGTATTTCTCCGACTTTCACAAGGAAGGAACCATGAACCAGTAGAAATCGCCGAATCAATGCAGACAGTAACCGGATTAATCGATTAGGAACTGACCAGAGCGTTAGTCAAAGAACCGCAATCACAGCTGGGTGAGAACTGAACATGATTAGTGTCTTGGACCTTGAATGAGCGATGGGCCATCTGGGATAAAGCCCAATTGGCTTTGAAATCATCGAAGCAGACTGCGCTTAGAAGAAGGCCACAAAAACGTTGGAAGGAGCGGGGGGAATGAGCGATTTCAGTCAGAACTGGAATAAGATAGAGCGTTTGCAGATGCCATCAGCACCAGGAGAAGAATGGCCCCGATGTCTGCACTTTCTGCTGGTACCTGAAATGCCGTTTAGTCGGGAAATTGAAGTCGGATCCAACCCTCTGTAGCATCAAAGCATGGAGGCATATTTGGACCAATGATCAAAGGATTAGGTTCAACGATCAAGTACTCTATTCTCGAAGATCAAATGATGATTTGGTATATGAAGGCAAAATGGGCAAACTTGTCGTGCCACTGGGTGCGCTGTGGCCTCTGGTCCTGGCTGGCGGCTGGGGGTGGCTGTCTTCTCCGCTTGCGTCGTTTGGCCACCTCCACCATCAGCTGCGGCGGCATTTGAACCAGCGCCACCTGCAGTCATCCTCATTTCTGGAAAACCCCTGAGCGGACAAAACTCATCCAACGGGGCTTTTGCCGTCCTTCAAGGCCTGCCGCAGGTTGAAGATCTGGCCGCGCATCACCGCCAGCTGGTTCTCCACCATCTTCTTGTCGTAGCTCAAAGACAAATCCATCCTTATTGTTGAGTTTTTTCTGTTTTCTCTCTTCCATGCCGCAAACATTTTTGGAATCAAACTACATCTGCTCATCCCTTGAGCAGCAATATTTGCCCCCGAAACAAAAGGAAAGGAGCTAGACAGAAGGCGTGTAGGAAATAGATGAACCCAGGATCGGTGCGGAATAGTTTGCGGACTTCGTCGCAGAGCTCGGCGACAAAGTCAGCGTCGTCGATGGCGGGGAGGACGGCGTCACGGGTGGCCTCCGAGAAGGGCTGGCGGGCCATGGGCAGCCAGGCCCAGTAGTAGGGATAGGCGCGCCACTCGTCCGGGTGCTTGAAAGGAAAGGCCAGCCCGTTGTCAATTGCCGCCACCTGGAGTTATACTCTCCCATTTAGCTGCTCTTTTTAAGAAATCTTACAAAACGAGAATTTCTAGAGTTTCAATACGATAAGGCTGATTTAAAAATGGAAAAGAATCGTTGAGGATTAGATTCTACCTTGATTCTACCTTATGGCATTTTACAGAACGAGAATTCCAGAATTTCAATATGATAAGGCTGATTTAAAAAAGGAAAAGAATCGTTGAGGATTAGATTGTACCTTGACCTCCGGCAAGTCGACGCTGGCCCAGGTGTCGTCGATGTCGGAGCGACTGGCGGAGTGGCCGGCGGAGGCCTCCCCATCCCGCTCTGGACTCCCAGGGTTGCTGTGCAGCTGGATCAGGGTTGTACCTTGACCTCCGGCAAGTCGACGCTGGCCCAGGTGTTGTCGATGTCGGAGCGACTGGCGGAGTGGCCGGCGGAGGCCTCCCCATCCCGCTCTGGACTCCCAGGGTTGCTGTGCAGCTGGATCAGGGTTGTACCTTGACCTCCGGCAAGTCGACGCTGGCCCAGGTGTCGTCGATGTCGGAACGACTGGCGGAGTGGCCGGCGGAGGCCTCCCCATCCCGCTCTGGACTCCCAGGGTTGCTGTGCAGCTGGATCAGGGTTGTACCTTGACCTCCGGCAAGTCGACGCTGGCCCAGGTGTCGTCGATGTCGGAGCGACTGGCGGAGTAGCCGGCGGAGGCCTCCCCATCCCACTCTGGACTCCCAGGGTTGCTGTGCAGCTGGATCAGGGTTGTACCTTGACCTCCGGCAAGTCGACGCTGGCCCAGGTGTCGTCGATGTCGGAGCGACTGGCGGAGTGGCCGGCGGAGGCCTCCCCATCCCGCTCTGGACTCCCAGGGTTGCTGTGCAGCTGGATCAGGGTTGTACCTTGACCTCCGGCAAGTCGACGCTGGCCCAGGTGTCGTCGATGTCGGAGCGACTGGCGGAGTGGCCGGCGGAGGCCTCCCCTTCCCGCTCTGGACTCCCAGGGTTGCTGTGCAGCTGGATCAGGGTTGTACCTTGACCTCCGGCAAGTCGACGCTGGCCCAGGTGTCGTCGATGTCGGAGCGACTGGCGGAGTGGCCGGCGGAGGCCTCCCCTTCCCGCTCTGGACTCCCAGGGTTGCTGTGCAGCTGGATCAGTGGCTCGCTCACTGAATTCGCCCCGCTCGAACCTTCTCAAATGTCCAGCATCAGCTCCCAATCGGTAGGAAAATAAAAACGGTTCTATTTGTTGTTGTAAATTTTGATAAATGAAATTTTTATGTGATTTAGTTCCTGTTCATCAACTTTCATTGTTGCATATTGTCGGATTCCTTGTTGAATTTTCAAATGAGAACTGAAAGTTGGGGAGTATCCGAGTCTTTTGCCAATACCTAGGTCCACTCAACAAGACTCATGATAGAGAAGCGTCTAGGGTGCAGGTGTTTGAAAAAAGGGAACGAGGAGGAGGCTCGGGGAAGTCGTAGCGAATGAGCCAGTTGTCGTTGCCGCGGTCGGTGTTGCGGATGATGTAGTCGAGGACGACGAGGCGCTCGAACTGTAGCTGGAAGTCCGTCTGCACGCCCCCCGGCGGCTTCTCCTCCGGATTCGTCTCCCACCGCCGCAGCCACCACTCCGCATCTCGGTACCCGTGCACGAACGACTGCATACACCTTTCACCTCTTCCCCCTTTTTGTTAGAATTGGACCCATCTCTTGATTTTTTAACTCTTACATCTTTTCTGTTTTACACCTTTTTTCTGTTTTTCTATATTTTTACTTTTTGTGAGATTAAAGAGTGTCAAATTCGACAGAAGACGGAAGCACCTGAAAGGAGCCGTATTTGGCGGGGAGCTGAGATTGTATGTGAAGACGGCGGGCGGTGTTGGGGAAGCGGTCCACGATGCGCTTCTTCAGCTGGGCCTTCGCCTTCTGCTCCGGCGTGTAGTTGAACGTGGGCGCCGACAAACGCACCACCTACATTCCTTCACTCCTCCCCTCCTTCCTCTCAACCTTTCCCTTCCAGCCAACCTTGGTCTTGGGCACGACGTTCAGCTGCAGCTTGGCGTCAACCAAGGATGCTGCGGCTTCACTGAGGTAGCCCTGATTGGGCACCAGACAGGAGCGCCCGAAGCAGCAGGGACAGAACACCTCAATATGCACTTTGACCTCTTTCACTTGTCTCTCGGAGGTTTGATCGAATTGGGGAAGTTGGTCAGTTTCAGTGCATTTTGCATGTAAAATTTTTTGAATAAATTTTTACAAAAATCAAGAAAATGGTGTTATTGGGTAAAAATTGCAATTCGGCGATAGAAGGGTTGGGATGGCCTGGGAACCTTGTGCATCCACTTGAGCCACTTGGGGTTGAGGTGTCCGTAGGGCTCCTCATCCTTGGGCTTGAAGACTCCGATCTTCTCCCCAGCCGCGTTCTTCACAAAATAGGAGCCGGAGGAGCCCTGAGCTATCCGCTCTGGGAATGTGCCCGCCTCCATTGCCTCCTCCGCGGCTCGAACCAAAGTCTGCCAAAATACCTCACATTTTTCTCCCACCAGCATAAGCTGGCTCATGATCTTTCAATTGATGATTATTCAATGGGTGATCTTGGCAGGGATCTTGCCAATCAATAATCAGGGAGTAAAAAGGAAGGAACCTGAAAATGCGGGTCCTCCGGGAAACAGTTGAGTGGGGCAGCCGCATTCTGGTAGGCTTCCGCTGGCGTCGTGCCCCCGCTCCCTAACAACGGCTCCCGCTCGCCCCGGTGCTTTTTCTCCAATCACCTCCCTTTGCCTTCCATCTCACTGCATCATCAAGCTGAGAACCTTAGTAAATAGGTGCGGCCTATCCTGTGTCGGCGTGGAGGGACTGGACTCGTCCAGGTCGCTGGTGGCGCCGTCGTCCTCGGTGGTCAGCGTGGAGGCTCGTCCGCGTTGGTTGCTGTCTATGAGAGGCGCCTATTAGGGGGTGTGAAGGGTGTGGAGTGGTGCTAAACTGATGGGTGCAGGAGGAGGCCTGGTGCCGAGGAGCAGGTCTGGGTGCGGCGGTCCGTAGGCGTCCAACCCGCCTGATCGCACAGGGCCACCTGTAAGAGTAGAGCAAGTTTATCGAGTGACCACCTTCTTAGGCTTAAAGGAAATGGCTCATTCTGACAATTCGAAATTTTACTACCTTGTTGTTTGAACTTATCAATATATCTACCTGTATGCATAGCAAATTGCGCTTGAAACGAACTATTAGTGGGAGTAGTCAAACGGGCTAGCTTTCGTTTCTATCAATAATCAGGCCATTAGAATATGAGGAGACTTTGGATAGCTGGCTTAATTAGCATGACTCATGCGTCATGATGTGAATAATAACAACTGAGAATCAGCTATTTCGTAAAAAGAGGGAAAAAGATGTAACCAGGCGGTTTTCTGCCAGTCCGAATGTCAGAGTCGGCCATGGTGGCAAAGAATGGGCTGGTGTGAGGAGGGAGGATCACATGTGTGGAGGCATGGATGCCTCTGGTCGAGTGCCCGCTCCACCCCCGCCTCTTGCCTTGCTCACCTCCTGCCCCCGTCTTTCGTGGCAGCGCGCTCTGGGATCATTCCCTCAGCGCAGCTTCAAATAGCGGGCTAATTCACCAGTGCATTTATTGGTGCTAGGCAGACATTTTTGACGCATGTTAACGGGTTTATACAAGTTATTTAGTTGTTTCGCTTGGTTAGAAGGCTTTATGCGTTTGAATCATTACATTAAAACTTAAAAAGGTTTATAATAAGCTAGAGAAAAATTTTGGCCAGAATTTAATTGCAGGTATCTATTAGTTTTTGTTCTTATGAAATCGGACTATAAGAATCAACTACACAATCCCAACTTCATCATAACTTTTGTATCATATACTTTATCTTCTTTAACGAAATTTCAGCTTAAGCAAACTAGTTTCGTGCAGACAATAATGAATTTTTTGTGTATGGCTCTTCTGCGGCATTGTTCCGTTGAGTCGGATAAGGAATTTTATTGATAAGAACAACTTAACATCGTAAACCAGATTCAATCAAAATTAGTATTATTATCAACAAGGACATGAATAAGCAAGACAAAGGGAGATATATGTACCAAAAAGGGAATTTAAATCCGAGTCATAGTATTTGTGCCGTCATAGTATTTGAGCCGTAATTTTGCCTCAAAAATACCTTAAACATTTTTTTCTTCGCCAATGCAATAAAACGGGTGAATAACTTGCCTAAATCAGTCTTGTGAACTCTTTTGTTTTAGAATTTGGAAACAAATACTGAAGAAGATTTAGAATTTCATGTTTTAATGCCAATATAGGTTTTAGAAAAATTAATTATTTTGAAGGAATAATTAATTAATTTTACAAAAAAACAATAATTTTTCTTACAACTGAAGTTCGAGATGGCTGTTTTTTGTGCAAGCGAACTAAAGAGTAGGCAAAAGTGTTTCAAGACAAAATGCGACAAAACAAATAAAACAGCAAATTATGGAAGACTGAACTAAATTGAATACTCAGTCGAATCAGAGCGAAGAAAGCTTTGCACGTAGCCTTCTAGCATGTCGAGCGAATGCTGGAATGTGCACCAGGTATTTGGGTTCATTCACGCGACGTGCATGGAGCAGCAGGGCTGTGCTCGGATCCAAGCAGCGCTCCTATTCTACTTCCCTTTCCCTCCCAAATTTCCTCTACTCCTTCCTCCCATCAACCTTGTAGGGCGGTAGGCTCTGGTAGGCCTCATGGATGATCATGGCGTCCACCCGCTGCGGACTCACGATGCACTTGCTGCGCTGGGCGCAGTCGAATATAAATTCGTCCCTAAATAGTACTTGGCGATAGGGTAAAAGTTGTGGAAGAAATTGCCATCGACTATGCCATCCGTTCGGCAATTTCGTCCCTGCTAATTTTGTCCCAGAACTATAAGTGGCAGGGACCGGTGTGCGAAGTCTTGAGGCCAGCCAGGCAGGGCGCTGCTGCGGGCCATGAGGCTGGAGTCCTGCGCCCCGAAATTGGCCTCCAGCCAGCGCAAAAACCAGCCCTTCTTCAGCTCTCTCTGATTTCTTTCTTTCTTTCTTGAGGTCTAAGGAAGCTGCAGATTTGATCAAGTATGAGGATCCAGGTCAATCTTTTCTTTCTCCATGATTTGATGTCCCATTATTTTGGAAGGCGAATACAAAAGAAGAAGGGAATACTTGCGACTGAAGGGAGAGCGAGGCGGAGGGCCAGAAGAATTCATCAAAGTCCGCAAAAGCTACCCATTTGGTCCTGGAAATATTCAATCAAGTTTCAGCTGAGTCCCATGAAAGCTGCCATTGCCCGCGGATGTAGTTGGTGAGGAGGCAGTGGTTGAGGGCGGCAATTTGGCCCCAGACATGCAGAAGTGGGTTGACATCGCCCAGGTCGGGGATGGAAGGCAGTGGCGGCCAGGCCAGACGGGTGATTTTGCCTCCCAAGGCTTCCAGAACTTTGCCAGTACCTTCGTCCACGCTCCGTTCGTAGCTGTAGAACTGGCTCACGCCTGCCTGAGTCCCATAGCATTTGGGAGGGAGTAATATGAGTGTTTTCAAGCGTATTAGAGAATTGATTATCACAAAAAAAGCAAAATGTTGTGCTGAAATGGATGGCCTGTTCCTACGTCTTTGTAGTAGACGATGAAGAACTCCGCGTAGGTGGAGCGATTGCCGAACACGGGCGAGGAGATGCAGAGGCTCAGTTGTCCGCCTCGTGTTTTTTCCTTTTTCCTTATTTCAAGCTCAACCTGGAAAGCGGAGTTGAACTGCTGATCATGGAACCGAAGCCAAGGAAGCAACCGACTGATTTCCAGTGGAAAGGGTAAAGCTTTTGGCGCCAAAGCGATCATATGGACAGTCTCAAATACCTTAGGTCCCTTTAAAAACGGCTTCGTCAAACTTGTCAAAACCGATGAAATGGCACTTGAACTTGATCTTGTCCCAACTGAAACCCTTGCACTGGGTGCATTTAGCAGGCGCAGTCTGTGCGCCCATGCGGCAGTGGAAAGGACAGCTTGGATCGTTCCATTTCTATGTCCAATAAGCCTGATTTTAGGGATGGGAACAAGTGAAGGCATAAACCATGGCTATGGTGCGAATTCGAGGAGGAGTGACACGTAAGTCTTCGAAAGCAGATAAAACTAGCGCTTCACCCAACCTCTGCCAACCTGCCTGAATAGAATCGCGTGTCACTACCAACTCTATGAAATGAAGCTGGTTCAAGTTAACCAATTGGAACGAGTACGAGGGCTCAAATATCGAAACCTTTAATGGGCACCTATGGCTTTTTGTGGTTGTTCATGGCCAGTCTTTGCTGACCACTAGTTACAAATAAGGCCATAACTTTCTAAGTATAGTTCCTTTAGTTTTCTCGAAATGGATAGCTACAAAAAATTTATATATTTCTCTGAAGCATAGTAAAAATAACCGCAGGGATGTTTTGAGAACCGTTGAGGGTGGCGACTAGTTTCGGCAGGCTTATTTGGTGTAGTCGAACGAAATTGAGAATAATTAAAGCACTGATCAGGACAAGAGTTGAATACACCATTCCTTTTTTCATTCCTGTATGGTATGTAAATCAAAAATTAAAATAATTTCACAAAATAATGTCTACAAAAATAATCTCATGCAATTACATTTCATAACTCGAGCCTGAAAATATTGACTTGCCTAATACGATTGAGGAGATATAAAAACAAAAAATACAAACTTCCGAAAAAATTCCGAAAAAAAGGCCTGAGCAAGCTAGAAGAAAACCATAAGCTCAGTTGTGCAAAAGATAACGTTAAGCAGGGAAGTGGACAATAGGCCATGAGCTTTGTTCCCTCGGTAACGAAGTGACAAAATGCTTCGTCTTTTGCGAAAAAGTTTCCCATTTTTGGTTGCCTAGTTTACTGGTCCCTTTTAGCAATCGATGAAGTAAGGTCCCTTGTCAAATCCTTCTAAGTCTCCCTCAATCTTTGTCAGCTAAAAGTTATCTTTCGTTCCACTACTTTTCAGCTCAAAGAAAGCATGTAATCAAAAGCTGTTTGAGTGATTGTGGATGTATTCTTTGCTATCGCCTATGAATGCGCGGCCTAGTTTATTTGAGAAATTGAAAATAATAAATTTGAATTATTTTAAATTTTGCTACAGCATAAATATGGGGAGAAAAAATATTTTGAACCACAATGTATATCAATCGAATCAAGTTTCTTGGGGCTTCTTCTTTTCGGTAATTATGTATTTTGATAGTGAATTTGTTGTTCATTTACACTGTTAAGCGAAGGATCGATGTGCATCGGTCACAGTTCCAAAGTAGATTCAGGTAATATCAATATAGGCAAATAAATTGCCTGTCCCTAGTTTCGCCAATCAACCAAGACTAGGGTTACCAGAATGGCTCATCAGTTGGTTCTGGTAATTGCTAATTTTCGATTATGGTTTTAACTCTGTTGGAACTTCAATTTATATAATCTCATCATCGTGATATCGGGTGTGTAATTATAGGTTGTGTATGAATTCGATGTTGGACAATTTTTGATTTTTGCCCTTGATTAGTTTGTCTGTGATTTTAGGATAGAATTTTAGCAGTTTTTTGATTGTTTTTTCAATGTTTTCGGTACAGAATCCTCTTTCCAGAAATGTTTTGAATAGTATTTTAATGTCGTTTTCAAAGTCCTCCCAAAGTCTGCTAGAGTTCACTGTCCTAAGGAAAAGCTTAAAAGCTAAACAAAACACGCTTGAAAAACGTTGTTTGAGCTTTGAATGGAACATCAGAACCGGTGATTTCGCATATTGGCTTAAGACTGTCATGCTAGTGATTCATCTGAAGAGTTCTGCAAACGTAAACTAGAACAGCTACGTATGAATAAAACGACAAGAATATAGCTGAATATGTTTTTAACCTGAATGTGTAAAGCGATGAATACAGCCTAGATATTCAAAATCGCTTAATGGTATCCACCTTTTCTTTGCATAATTAAGTCGACACCACGTTTGCACTGCATGATTAATATTGAATGTCTGGTCAATAAGAATGCCAATATTTGACGATATATATCATTAAATTACATATATTGTTAATTGACATTAGTTTGAATCTGAAAATAGAAAGCATCATCAATTGAAAATCTTTTTGGCGTCGCAAAGATTTAGTGCTAAAGAAATTTGTTAATATGCTGTTGAAATTTGAGACTTTGTCCTTGAATCCAATAGAATAATTACATATTTGTTGTTAGTAGATCTTTCTCGCTTCTATTCGCTAAGATTTGAACAAATTGCATGTTCCTCTTATATCTGACCGCGGAGCGGCCCAAAGGGAGACTGGAAAGAGCCACTGAACTGTGCGCTAAAACAAAATGCAATTGTCCCTGAAGCAGATTTCACTAGTAGTAGATGTATTTCTTAGACTTTAAACTCGGGGCAATTGAATTTTAGGAATGAAAAGAGACTTAATTTTGGCTTGCCGATGGTATCAGATGTATTATATTGTTCAGTCAAATTGATGCTTTGTTCAAATTCTATCGGCAGCAAAGGAATGCATATGAGTTTGCTGAGTGTTTTGTATGGGCGGAATCAATCAGGCATCTGAAGGAGGTACGCGATAGGCGACAGAATCAGGGGAAGAGGCAAAGATAAATTGGACAAGCAAAAGACAGCCACCTGAAATGAACGAATAAAAGTGCCGTGAAATGCGGAATGAACGAAGGAACTGGAATTCAAACACCACAATTGGCCTGACCTTCCTGCGTTTGAAGAGTACAGGAGGACCAGATCATACTACTGATGGTAAAACTTGGACTTCATCACGTCTTCAAAGCTGGCGCGAAGGCTGCTGTCCGGATGAAGGAGGCTGAGGTTGAGGGAGCGAGCTGAGTGAAGTCTTGCTGCTGATTTACCAGGCCAGGGTGAGACAGTGAAAGGGGATGACACCAGGTTCGGGCTGCTCCAGCTCTGGCCCCAGGTCGCAGCTCCGCACGAACTGAGCTCTGCCGGCGAAGTGGTGGTGGTGTATTTCAGTCCCACTCGATGAAGTGGGTGGAATCGATTTGTGGTTTGCTTACGGAGAGTTCCACTTCCTCTCATCCCGATGAAGCATGGGGGCTTCACCACTGCAGGGGTAGGGAATTCAAACAGCCTTTCGGCTGGGCCTTGCCGCCTAGCAGGCTCCCTGCATGGCCAGGACTTGGTATGTCGGGCGCCTCCCCCGGCGCGTCAAACGGATCCTCTCCCCCGCTAAGCCATCGGGGAAATGTTCTGCTGGCCCCCGGGAGTGCATAAGGCTTGAGACATGAAATAAGATGCCGAGACTGAGCATCCGCTTTGGTCCCGTCCACGGCAGCTTTTCCTCGGCACCACTCTGCAATGGAGAACACTCTGAACAGAGGCCGACAACTCTGAGCTGCCGCACCCAGCACTTCCAGCAGGTGGTGGGAAGGGGTTGAAGCGCCATTGGTTGCTCACGAGCTCTAGAGCTACTCCAATATCCGCCAGCTGGAAAAGGGGGAGGCAGGGATGGGAAGAGGTGGATGAGTGGGAGAGAGGCTGGGGAAGCCTTCAGCGCCGCGACGAGGAAAGACCAGCAGATTGGCGGGCTTCAGATCTCGATGTGCTCGGCCAGCCTTCTTCAGGCTGAGCAGCGGTGGCAGAATGTCGCGGAGAGCAGCAGCCCCTCTGCCAAACTCTGCGCCAGCCTTTGAGAAGACTGTAAAAGAGAGCTAAGGCTGAAAACCTCGCGGGGGCAGTGCTCCGTTCCTCTGCACGTACTCTTTCAAACTGCCTTGAGGTCTGTATAGATGAGCTGGGGGGGTGTGAGTGAGCAAAGGCTGAAGGGGGGTGGGTTTGAGGACGGCTCCATGAGCAGGGCAGGCCGTAGCCGCACTGCTAGGAGGCCAAAGCGCGGCCTCACTCCTTCCCGCCCTGCTCAGGGAGCCGCCCTGGCCGTCGCGTCCCTCCAGGCCGTCCCCCAAATCGTTGGCGTCGGCCCCTGCAATCCCCTATCACCTTGCTCCCTCGCCAGTCTTGTACAGGGGGAATGGGGGCGGGCTACCTTTAGGACGCAGGCTCGCTGCTCTGCCAGGCTGCGGGCGAAGGGGATGGCAAACAGGGGATGGAGGCGGTTGAGGGACCAGGGCGTCGTCAGCGCCATCTCCGGCTGCCCTTCCCAGGGCTGCACCGGTCCGAGGCTCTCGGCGTCGCCGTTCCGCAGCGCTTCCAGTCTGCAACACTGCCTACCCTTTTCGTGAGATGCCGCCATCCTGCTCCAACTTCCGACTGCCGTCCAGCTGGTACTTGACGGCCTCCACAACAATGCTTGCCTTTTGGACATCCTGTTGGACCTGGACCGGGCTGTTTCTTATCACTAATAGGGACTTTTCTGACAATGCTAGCTGTTTTGCTCCCTTTTCAATGCTTTTTTGCAGATTAAATAGTGGAATCCGCTCGTTTACCTGCATTTTGTTATGGCACGCTCTGGAAAGAAATGAAGCACTAAACAAAATGCAGTTGTCGTTAAAAGGCAGATTCCACACGCACTAGAAGCAATACGTATTTGTTTTAGGTATTACTTCGTTCAGTTACGTATTGCTTCTAGTGCGTGTGGAATCTGCCTCTTAACGACAACTGCATTTTGTTTAGTGCTTCATTTCTTTCCAGAGCGTGCCATAACAAAATGCAGGTAGCTCAGCCGATTCCACTATTTAATCTGCAAAAAAGCATTGAAAAGGGAGCAAAACAGCTAGCATTCTCAGAAAAGTCCCTCTCGTGATAAGAAACAGCCCGGTTCCAGGTCCAACAGGATGTCCAAAAGGCAAGCATTGTTGTGGAGGCCGTCAAGTACCAGCTGGACGGCAGTCGGAAGTTGGAGCAGGATGGCTGGCATTGATGCAAAAAGGGTAGGCAGTGTTGCAGACTGGAAGCGCTGCGGAACTTGGCGACGCCTGAGAGCCTTCTGGACCTGGTGCAGCCCTGGGAAGGGCAGCGGAGATGGCGCTGACACCCTAGTTCCCTCAACCACCTCCATCCCCCTGTTTGCCATCCCCTACCGCAGCCTGGCAGAGCGGCGACCCTGCGTCCTAAAGGTAGCCCGCCCCCATTCCCCCTGTACAAGACTGGCGAGGGAGCAGGTGATAGGGGGATTGCAGGTGGCCGACGCCAACGATTGGACGGCCTGGAGGGACGCTGACGGCCGGGCTGGCTCCCTGAGCAGGGCGGGAAGGTGAGCTGATGGCCGTCGCTTTGGCCTACTACAAGTGCGGCTACGGCCTTGCCCTACATGGAGCCGTCCTGAAACCCCCCCATTTCTGCCTTTGCTCTCTCTCACCCTCCAGCTCATCTATACAGAGCTCAGGCAGTTTGAAAGAGTACGTGCAGAGGAACGGAGCGCTGCCCCGCAAGGTTTTCGCCTTAGCTCTCTTTTACAGTCTTCTCAAAGGCTGGCGGAGTTTGGCAGAGGTGGCTGCTGTTCTCCGCGACATTCTGCCACCGCTGCTCAGCCTGAAGAAGGCTCGCGGAGCACATCGAGATCTGAAGCCCGCCAATCTGCTGGTCTTTCCTCGTCGCGGCGCTGAGGCTTCCCCAGCCTCTCCCCACTCATCCACCTCTTCCCAATCTGCCTCCCCCTTTTCCAGCTGGCGGATATTGGAGTAGCCTCAGAGCTCGTGAGCAACCAATGGCGCTTCAACCCCTTCTACGCACCGCCGGAAGTGCTGGGTGCGGCAGCTCGAGCTGTCGGCCTCTGTTCAGAGTGTTCTCCATTGCAGAGTGGTGCCGAGGAAGAGCTGCCGTGGACAGGACCAAAGCAGATGCATGGGGGTGCTCGGCATCCTCCTATTCATGTCTCAAGCCTTATGCACTCCCGGGGGCCAGCAGAACATTTCCCCGATGGCTTAGCGGGGGAGAGGATGAGTTTGACGCGCCGGGGGAGGCGCCCGGACATCAGTCCTGGCCATGCAGGGGACCTGCTGGGCGGCAGGCCAGCCGAAAGGCTGTTTGAATTCCCTACCCCTGCAGTGGTAAAGCCCCGTGCTTCATCGGGATGAGAGGAAGTGGAACTCTCCGTAAGCAAACCACAATCGATTCCACCCACTTAATCGAGTGGGACTGAAATACACCACCATCACTTCGCCGGCAGAGCTCGTTCGTGCGGAGCTGCGACCTGGGGCCAGAGCTGGAGCAGCCCGAACACGTGTCATCCCTTCCACTGTCTGACCCTGGCCTGGTAAATCAGCAGCAAGACTTCACTCGCTCGCTCCCTCGACCTTCAGCCTCCTTCATCCGGACAGCAGCCTTCGCGCCAGCTTTGAAGACGTGATGAAGCGCAAGTTTACCCATCAGTAGTATGATCTGGTCCTCCTGTACTCTTCAAACGCAGGAAGGTCAGGCCAATTGTGGTGTTTGAATTCCAGTTCCTTCGTTCATTCCGCATTTCACGGCACTACTCGTTCATTTTCGGTGGCTGTCTTTTGCTTGTCCAATTTATCTTTGCCTCTTCCCTGATTCTGTCGCCTATCGCGTACCTCCTTCAGATGCCTGATTGATTCCGCCCATACAAAACACTCAGCAAACTCATATGCATTCCTTTGCTGCCGATAGAATTTGAACAAAGCATCAATTTGACTGAACAATATAATACATGATACCATCGGCAAGCCAAAATTAAGTCTCTTTTGAGTCCTAAAATTCAATTGCCCGAGTTCAAAGTCTAAGAAATACATCTACTACTAGTGAAATCTGCTTCAGGGACAATCCATTTTGTTTAGCGCACAGTTAGATCGTCTTCCAGTCTCCCTTTGGGCCGCTCCGCCGGTCAGATATTAAGAGGAACATGCAATTTGTTCAAATCTTAGCGAATAGAAGCAAGAAAGATCTACTAACAACAAATATGTAATTATTATTGGATTCAAGGACAAAGTCTCAAATTTCAACAGCATATTAACAGAATTTCTTTAGCACTAAATCTTTTCCAACACAAAAAGATTTTCAATTGATGATGCTTTCTATTTTCAGATTCAAACTAATGTCAATTAACAATATATGTAATTTAATGATATATATCGTCAAATATTGGCATTCTTATTAACCAGACATTCAATATTAATCATGCAGTGCAAACGTGGTGTCGACTTAATTATGCAAAGAAAAGGTGGATACCATTAAGCGATTTTGAATATCTAGGCTGTATTCATCGCTTTACACATTAAGGTAAAAACATATTCAGCTATATTCTTGTCGTCTTAGTACGTAGCTGTTCTAGTTATTACGTTGCAGAACTCTTCAGATGAATACACTAGCATGACAGTCTTAAGCCAATATGCGAAATCCCGGTTCTGATGTTCCATTCAAAGCTCAAACAACGTTTTTCAAGCGTGTTTTGTTTAGCTTTTAAGCTTTTCCTTAGGACAGTGACTCTAGCAGACTTTGGGAGGACTTTGAAAACGACATTAAAATACTATTCAAAACATTTCTGGAAAGAGGATTCTGTACCGAAAACATTGAAAAAACAATCAAAAAACTGCTAAAATTCTATCCAAAAATCACAGACAAACTAATCAAGGGCAAAAATCAAAAATTATCCAACATCAAATGCATACACAATCTATAATTACACACCCGATATCACGATGATGAGATTATATAAATTGAAGTTCCAACAGAGTTAAAATCATAATCGAAAATTACCAATTACCAGAACCAACTGATGAGCCATTCTGGTAACCCTAGTCTTGGTTGATTGGCGAAACTAGGGACAGGCAATTTACTTGCCAATATTGATATTACCTGAATCTACTTTGGAACTGTGACCAATGCACACCGATCCTTCGCTTAACAGTGTAAATGAACAACACATTCACTATCAACATACATAATTACCAAAAAGAAGAAGCCCCAAGAAACTTGATTCAATTGATATACATTGTGGTTCATAATACTTTTTCTCTCCATATTTATGCTGTAGCAATTTTAAAAATCAAATTTATTATTTTCAATTTCTCAAATAAACTAGGCCGCGCATTCATAGGCGATAGCAAAGAATACATCCACAATCACTCAAACAGCTTTTGATTACATGCTTTCTTTGAGCTGAAAAGTAGTGGAACGAAAGATAACTTTTAGCTGACAAAGATTGAGGGAGACTTAGAAGGATTTGACAAGGGACCTTACTTCATCGATTGCTAAAAGGGACCAGTAAACTAGGCAACCAAAAATGGGAAACTTTTTCGCAAAAGACGAAGCATTTTGTCACTTCGTTACGAGGGAACAAAGCTCATGGCCTATTGTCCACTTCCCTGCTTAACGTTATCTTTTGCACAACTGAGCTTGAGCTTTTCTTCTAGCTTGCTCAGGCCTTTTTTTCGGAATTTTTTGGGAAGTTTGTATTTTTTGTTTTTCATACTCCTCAATCGTATTAGGCAAGTCAATATTTTCAGGCTCGAGTTATGAAATGTAATTGCATGAGATTATTTTTGTAGACATTATTTTGTGAAATTATTTTAATTTTTGATTTACATACCATACAGGAATGAAAAAAGGAATGGTGTATTCAACTCTTGTCCTGATCAGTGCTTTAATTATTCTCAATTTCGTTCGACTACACCAGATAAGCCTGCCGAAACTAGTCGCCACCCTCAACGGTTCTCAAAACATCCCTGCGGTTATTTTTACTATGCTTCAGAGAAATATATAAATTTTTTTGTAGCTATCGATTTTCCGAGAAAACTAAAGGAACTATACTTAGAAAGTTATGGCCTTATTTGAAACTAGTGGTCAGCAAAGACTGGCCATGAACAACCACAAAAAGCCATAGGTGCCCATTAAAGGTTTCGATATTTGAGCCCTCGTACTCGTTCCAATTGGTTAACTTTAACCAGCTTCATTTCATAGAGTTGGTAGTGACACGCGATTCTATTCAGGCAGGTTTATTTGGTGTAGTCGAACGAAATTGAGAATAATTAAAGCACTGATCAGGACAAGAGTTGAATACACCATTCCTTTTTTCATTCCTGTATGGTATGTAAATCAAAAATTAAAATAATTTCACAAAATAATTTCTACAAAAAAAATCTCATGCAATTACATTTCATAACTCGAGCCTGAAAAATACAATTTGACTTGCCTAGATATGATTGAGGAGATATAAAAACAAAAAATACAAACTTCCGAAGTTTTTCTGAAAAAAAGGCCTGAGCAAGCTAGAAGAAAACCATAAGCTCAGTTGTGCAAAAGATAACGTTAAGCAGGGAAGTGGACAATAGGCCATGAGCTTTGTTCCCTCGGTAACGAAGTGACAAAATGCTTCGTCTTTTGCGAAAAAGTTTCCCATTTTTGGTTGCCTAGTTTACTGGTCCCTTTTAGCAATCGATGAAGTAAGGTCCCTTGTCAAATCCTTCTAAGTCTCCCTCAATCTTTGTCAGCTAAAAGTTATCTTTCGTTCCACTACTTTTCAGCTCAAAGAAAGCATGTAATCAAAAGCTGTTTGAGTGATTGTGGATGTATTCTTTGCTATCGCCTATGAATGCGCGGCCTAGTTTATTTGAGAAATTGAAAATAATAAATTTGAATTATTTTAAATTTTGCTACAGCATAAATATGGGGAGAAAAATATTTTGAACCACAATGTATATCAATCGAATCAAGTTTCTTGGGGCTTCTTCTTTTTTGGTAATTATGTATGTTGATAGTGAATTTGTTGTTCATTTACACTGTTAAGCGAAGGATCGATGGGCATTGGTCACAGTTCCAAAGTAGATTCAGGTAATATCAATATAGGCAAATAAATTGCCTGTCCCTAGTTTCGCCAGTCAAATGAGACTAGGGTTACCAGAATGGCTCATCAGTTGGTTCTGGTAATTGATAATTTTCGATTATGGTTTTAACTCAGTTGGAAATTCATTTTATATAAATTCATCATCATGATATCATGTGTGTAATTATAGATTGTGTATGAATTCAATGTTGGACAATTTTTGATTTTTGCCTTTGATAAGTTTGTCTGTGATTTTTGGATAGAATTTTAGCAGTTTTTTGATTGTATTTTCAAT